>JAJQOW010000331.1:0-131575 GCA_037975125.1 Latrodectus hesperus | reverse complement strand
GAGATATCACAGAAAAGTCGGAATCATTTTTACCAATTAACTAAGTATAAAATACTCTTGAATAAAAATAAATGCATTATTTATGAAGAATATAATATCATTCTGAAATCCATATTGGAAATTCTGTTTGCAAGTTTTTATCAAAGAAATAAAATTTTTATAGCAAAAATATCAAAGATTCTGAATAAAAAATCATCTTATATAATGATATTAATTCTATAAAATTTATAACAACATTTATTTTTGGATACTTTTGTTATTTTTCCTTTAAATAAAGAATAACTAATTGAACATTTCTAATAACATCCCATATCGGCTTAATGTAAAATGAAAGATTAGTTTGTTCAATCTTCCCTGTCTAGTTCTCTCTCTAGTAGTGTCTTATGTTCAGAGGTGATCGAATAAACCAAACCTATGACATTCAGAAATTCTGAGTTATTTCTAAAATATTTATTGAAACTATAATTTCCTAACAGCAAAATTATTATATATTCACTATAATGTTTCCAAGTTATCACGTTAGCATGTGTACTTATTACACTAAAATCTTAGCAAAATGAAATCCATTTTCTGACAGTGAAATTGAAGCCAACCTCTGAGTTTTTATTTGAGTGAAATGCTTCTGTTAAAAAAAAGATAAGTTTTTAAAATCTGAAAAGAATTTTAAATGCAAGATAAATAATTTTTTAAGTCTAACTTAGATTGTATTCTCTATTATTTTAAAATAAAAATTAACTTTTAGCCATTTTCTTCTCTTGAGACTTTCAAAGGAATTTAATAATTATTACTCTTATTTTACTTGTTTGAAAACAGAAACTTTTATTCAAAAATTTATATATTTTTCAGTTATATAAATTTGGAGCATGTTATAAGTTAATACATTTATGATTACCAGCTCTATAATCTAGTTTTAATTTCTTTAGGTTACATAACGCAATGTTATTTTAAGGATTGTAATTTAATAAAACTGTAAGTAACCATATAACTCGTGAAACTCGTATCACATCAGTCTTAATTGTGAAATCCTGTTAAGCATTTTTGTATTTCAGACATTTTTAGCTAACGTTTTCTTTAAAACTTTCATTTAGCGTTATGATATTTTATTTATAATTTAATTGTTACTATTAATATACTAAAATGTATAATAATGCCTTAAAATATCTAAGAGAAAAACCATGTTCATCTGACTAAAAATTTCAAAATGTGGGCTTAAACTTGTCACTTGCTTTCGCTGCTTCTGAAATTCCTTTTCAGTTTCATGACAATAGTACTTTTCTATTGTTCGGGAGTTTAAAGATAAAGCGAGAAATGTAGATGCTAATCTAAGCAGTCCTAACAATTTAAAGAACAATAGAACTTATTGTGGCTCAACAGTATTAATACTCCCTTTAGAGAGTTTAAACTTCATTTGCTGAAATTTGTTTTTTGTATACAATGATGGGTATTTGAGAGATTTTTTTGTTCCCTACGTGTCAAAATCATGAATATTACTTACAGTTCACGAAAAGTCCTTTCAATGAGAAATATGTGGCGAAAATTCAAATGTCTTGCAAGAACTTATAGTTGTTAGGGTTTCTGCTACACGGAATGAAATATACACCAAAAAAGGGGTGACTGCAACCTAGTAGTAGGACAATGATCTTAGTATGTTCCACGTTTAATCTCTATGACTCGTGAACAGTGTAGGTGTATGTAGCTTTTCTAATTTCTGGCCAAATGCTTAGAAGATTATTTGGATTTCTTTACTTGTAACTCGTGAATTTAAATATCAATCTATGATAACTGCTTCAGGAAGAATACGTGGATCTTCAAATGCATAAGGATAATTTTTGGCAGTTAAACTGTAATCTATATGAATATACATGACAGTTTAACTGCCAAAAATTGTCTTATAAAATATTATCCTTAAAAATATTATTTTAATATTAAAATAATATTTTAAGGAATTGTTTTCAGTTTCCAATGTATAATTGTTATTAAAAATATGATATTTTTTCATCTAAATATCTCTATACAATTTGAAAAGATGATAGTAAAAATATTTATTTAATCTATATTTGTACAAAAGTACTGACTTAATAATGCTGTGCCATTTAACTCTATTAAAGTGGTCTATAATTAATATTAAATTTTGTAAATCCTGTTGATATTGTGTAAGAATAAACAATGTCATCTTCCAGTTTTAAAGGTACTTTTCTTTAATATGAATTCTTACCTTAATGGAGGAAATAGGACTCAATAATTTTACTTTCATCGTGAGAGTTTTAAAAAACATAAGCAAAATATTAATCCAATTTTGATATAAAATATCTCGTTTTTAGTGAAAAAATTTAAACTAAAGATTACTAAACTTTATAGAATGCATCATGTTTAAAGTTATCACCAATTTAAAATTGTCAACATTGTTATGTAAGGTGTTAAATCAAATATATATGCTCTATTTTCTATAATAATTGAATATATTCTACACTGTAACTAGCTTACTGCAACATATGGAAGCAGAAGTCATAAGTAATGATCGATCATTACGCTGCTTAAGTAAGGTACCAACAATAAATTGAAACTTTTTTATTGTTATGAATTGACTTAATTAGTATAAAGTTACAAATGAAGCACAGAAAACACTATACGTTTTATTCTTCACTTCAGATACTTTTCTATATTAGATCAATTATAGTGTAGAAACAATTTAGATTTTTGCATTAATCAACTTAGTTTCTTAAAAAATTACAATTCTTTTAAATTACTTGTAGAGATACAAAGTCATCAAGATGAATTCAATGATTTGAGCTAAGATTGATTCATACACTTCAACTGTGTATATATATTACAATTTACTACCTACAAAAATTATTCATTTTTGAAAGAGAAATGTATGTATGAATGTTCGTGTGTGTGGGTATATTGCTGTAAGTTATAATAAAATAACGAAACATACAAAATCTTTTGTAAGAATATCATGGAGTTAAATTTAATGTGAACATTAAAATATGTTAAAATATATATTTCAATTTCATACTTAATTGATTTCTATTTCGTTTGCATTTTTAATACATTCAGTGATATAACACTAATATGACAATGTAATATATTGTAAACTAATTTGTGTGAAATAAAATGTGGAATTTTTTCCCGTCATAATTCTACTTATGAGAGAAGTTTGTTTTTCTTAGAGACTTTAAAACAAGCGTCTACAATGTACGAAATTCAGATATAATTTATATAATTAATGATAAAGAAACGAGTCAAGCTTGGCAAATGCCAAACATGCCTCTCTTTTATTATTCAAAGTAAAAGTATTTTCATAGTTTGATGATTCTTCATGGGAAATTTATGATTTATAACATTGCGTTAAAACTAGATCTGTCTTTACAAATAAACTCCAATCATGCATAATTTATTAACAGACAGCATATATGTAAAAGTTTTAAATTATATTGCTGAAACTTTGTTTTCCAAAAAATATTTATAATGACTGCCTGTGAAAATATATGACATACAAGGAGCTTATACTTGAAAATTCCTAGCAAACTATATAATACAGTGTAAATATTTATGTTTTCAAGGACTTAACTTTTCTTTATTCCTGTAGTAATGATATGAAATTAAGCTATGTCACATAAAGTACTGATTGATTTAAATTAACATACGTACTATGTGAGCTTAAATTATTGTATTTAAAATTGAGAATATTTAAATATTTTTTCTTAATAAACTTTAAATAAGAAAAGTTAATTTGAAAGAAATTTTTAAAGTTTAAAATTTCAGATATTATATAATAGAATTTATTTCTTTATATTATAATATATCATTGCGCTTCAGCATAATTTGCTGTAAAATTTTAATATTTGTTAAAGGTTATATCATCTGCAACAATTTTTAGTGAATTTATATCACTAAAGTTTTCGAATTTTTTTAAATTCATCATAAAGATAATTTTTTTAAAAAAATGTAATTATGTTCATTTAATACTTTGACTTGTTAATTAGTTTATATATTAATAATTTTGAATGCGCAAACACAGTTGGATTGGATTTATTAAATATAAGTGCGAAGTAATTAACTTAGACCTCAATTTTTTGTAATAAAATTTTCTAAGAAAATTAGTTAAATATGCTATAAGACTAAATTGTTAATGATCGATCACCTTTAGTTTAAAACTGAATTCAACGAGAAAGTTTGTAGTAGAGCGTAATAGCTTAAGATATTTTCAAATAGAGTTAAAAGCTTATTACTTTAAAGCTCTGCTCTTTATCATTCACCCAATTTGTGTAATATTTTTACACTTACAATGTAATATTTTTTCTCCTACAAGAATTTATTTTTATTTTTATTTATTACATAACATATATTCAGACTTGTATGCTTGATTCTTGAGATCCGCTTGTAAGTCTTCGTCGATAATAGGACAAATAGCACAATGACAGATGTACAACCACAGAAGAATAACGAAGAAAACACATAGGGCCACGGTGGGAATCGAACCCACACTCCTACGCTCTCAAGCGATTAGCGGTGACGCTTTAGACCACTCAGCCACGGAGCGCCCACACAAGAATTTATAATCGGTTTAATTTGGTGCTTGTGTTTACATAAAAATTCATTAATCTGGATGGAATTTATTTGATAATTATTTGACTATATTATAGATCTGACCAGATGTTTCTTAATTTTTTTAAGTAATAACAAAAATTTAAGAGACCCAACAAAACTGAATGTATACAATATAGAAACAAATATTTTCAAACATACTTTTTAGAAAGAACTGACGCTATAAAATAAAAACAAAATAAAAAGATTAATTTTTCCTATAAATCTAAGTTTAGTTCCCATTTAGCAGAAAATATAAAGTAAGCTAATTAAATAATGTTATAAATTTAAATAAAAAAAATTCAATCACGTCAATAGAAATTATTATATCGATCTAAAATTAAGACAAAAATATTATACTTTTTGCCTTGTCATTTTCCAAACAAAGTTTATGAATAAATATATTTTAAATAAATTTGAATCGATTAATTATGTAATTTGTGTTGTTTTTATCACCAGCTGTTACTTCTTGCAAATTTGAAGATTGCCCATAGCGACTTTTCTTTTATTAAATATGCTTCTGAGAATTGAAAATGTTAGACAACCTTTGAGAAAGATAATGATACAGATGCATTGATATTTTTTTATTAAATTTTATTATTTTTATTATTATTATTTTGAGATATTTAATTTTCATTTGCTTTCATAAATCCATTTTGTGCATAAGTTTAACTGTGTAACACACGATTCATTATACCATTTTATGCATGTTTCTATAAATTTTACAAACTCCTTTTTATATTAAGAAAAAAAATTTCTGAAAGTTATAAAATTGTGAATAATCCTACTTTTACTTCTTCTTAATTCAAGAATATTGCTAGTTTTTGAGTTTTAATTCCTTTTTGTGTGTGAATTATCTAATATTTATATATAATAATTAATATTAATGTATTTTTCAGTTCAAAAGTAATTTTTAATTTGAAAGTGTATTAATAATTAAAGCTGACTTTATTATAAAAATACATTTTTACAAAACATAACGTTAAATTATTTCATTATTCTTGTCATGCATTTTCATTTAAAATCATTTTAATTTTTACCGAATAATTTCAAGTAGTTTATTAAAGATTAATTTCAATTAATTATCTATATTTTATTGCAAAACTACACTTAATTATTATTTATAAAATTTTTAAGCGACAAATTTGATTTATTGATACATAATTTTTTATCGTTATAAATGAAAAATAAAGCATATAATTAAATTGTTAAGCTATGGAAAAATATAAAATTTGTATTTACATCATTGATTTATGAATACTTATGGAGAAAATTCTTATTCTATAAATAAATTATAAACATTTTAAAAATATATCTTTATTTTAAATAAATTAACACTTCTCATTATAAATAAATTAAAATAATTTTAAAGTTCAGTAAACTTATGGATCTAGTCTGGTTTCGTCGGACTCAGTTGAGATTGAGTTGGAGAATGAAAACAACAACAATGTAAAACATTCTCAAAATTTAAATAAGTCGTTAGTTATGAAAATAAGTAAAAAAACTTTTCCTTTTCCCTAATGTTATCAAGGTATCCGTAATTAAGAAAGTGAAAAAAAATTATCTTTTAAACCAAAAATATTCTTATAATTTTGTTTTCCCTTTTCCTTAAACTTGGAAAGAAAATACATTTTTTCTTACTTATTACAATTTCTTAAAATATTAACTTCTTAACATTTTTTACTTTTCAATCTTATAAGAAATTATCTTATATATTACTTATTTATAAAAAAAATTTATTTGAATCTAAGAGTTTCAGGTCCTATTTAACCATGATGAATGATCATTACATGTTATCTATTTTCGTAATCTTGAATGTTATTATGATTTTCACTAAAACCTTACTTAGTCAAGCAATACACGAAATAAAGATGCATGGGATATGCATTATTCATTTTCCTAAATATTCTTCTATTATTATTATTATTATTATTTATCGAAGCCAAAAACTACAAAATAATGAAAATAATTACTGAAAATTATACTTACAATTACTGCTTCAAAGATTAGAGTAGCTATTTTAAATTATTTATATTAAATATTATGAACAATATCTATTATCAACAATATGCATCGATTTTTAATTTACTTTTACGTTTCACCCATGAAAATTAACTAGCTTGAAAAGTTTTTAACAATTATTGAAATGCTTATGTTTGTATCGAAATAAAATTCATGACTCTTTTTGAAATTAAGTCCAAAAATTTACTTTTACAGGTATATTTTTTCTGGAAAATAAATGAAAATAATAGAAGTAAAAAAATAAAAAATACATTTGAAATATTTTATTTTTATAATATATATATATGTGTGTAATAGAAAAACGCAATACCAAGATTAACTACTTTAATTTCATTTTCCAAGAAAATAAATATAAAATGAAATTATAAATTGCTTAATCTTGCATTTTGAACTATGTTTTGGTTTACCCTTACTGTATAAACATTCCATTTTTCGTAACATTAACTGCACTTATTTATTTTGTTCTCAGTGAACGCATGAGTCCATATCTATCGCTTTTCACATTATTGGAGGTGCAGATGCCTGTTACCTTGAGTCAAGGGTAAATGAAGCAATGGAGGCTTGGAGGAGATTCTACTCTGATGCAAATGACATCGAAACGTACAATTGGACGTAGAATGATATTTAACACACTGCATATGTTACCGATCATTCTGCTCTGCTATGGTTCGCGATGTAGCTGAAGAATCCAGCATTGCTATGCGCATAATTTCCTTTTTTTAAATTAGTGATGAAATGAAGTAAGAACAATCCGTCTATTCGGTCTCCCATTCTCTCTTTCATCAGTCGCCGGGTTCTTCCAACGTCGTCATTGATTTCTCTGATTGATAATTCGCAATCCCGATAATCTTTAATTCTTCCTCATTTGAACTCTGCAGCTTGTTCGAAAGATTACCGATAGACTATGAGGCATAGTTAAACAGCTTACACAAAAAAAATCAATGAAAAACATTTTCCTGTTTTTCAAATCAGTAATCTCTTTCCCATTTAAATAGCACTTACAGGTGGATTTATAGTCACCTGTTATGTACATATGTAATGCTATTATTTTTGCATATATCATCACATCAAGCGCATGATGTAAATTTCTCGTCATTTGCAAACTTCCTTCAGGATGATGAGTTTTTGGTCTCTAACAAAGTAATTATCACCTTCATATTCACGTAAATTCTCAAAGCAAATATAACTTCTAGGTTTCGATTTTTCAGACTATATTCTAAATACATCAGAATACTAATTGAAATTATTAAAGTAAGTCGTTAGAAACTGTTGTAATATTTAATTTTTGGTATGAGATGGTGTACTAACTTTCTCAGGTAATCAAATTATGTTATGAACTACTTCTTTCGATATTTCGTTCTTAAAGTTGATTATTTCAAGAACTGAAGTTTTTTTTATAAAAATATGTTTTCAAAAGCCTTCCATTGTGTTGATAGTTATTGAACTGTAATATTCTAAAGAAAGTGAACGAGACTATTTAATAGTATAGCCTAATATCTTCAAACATTGAATAGAAACAAAAATGCTTTTATAAAATATTCCTTTTCTTCAACCAACAGTTATTTTAATTTTAGTCTATTATTTGTTCAACTATCACTTTATGAATATAATGGATAAAGTTATTGTTTAAAGTTCATGTCAAATCACTATAAATAGAAATAACAAACAGTTGAACTAAAGGACAAAGCACCAATTATTCTGCCAAGTTCGACTTTAATCCAATTGAAATAAACGAATGCACATTCAGTTGATCAATAAAAATACAGTAGAATCATTTTATGCCATATATTTTCCTTCATTTTAAATGTATTTTTGTTGAAATTTCTATCAAAGAGTACACTTACAATAATATTTTTAAAAAATAATTTTACCACTTATAACAATTTTCGTTAACTATAAAATATTATTAAATCTTGTTAAATATCAAACCTGATTTATTTCCTTTAAATACTTTTTCGCCAAACGTAATGTTCAAAATTTATGACATGACACAATATGATGGAGAAAAAAATATAAGTTTAATGCTCCTAAATTTTGCTACAAGTCATGAGTTTTAAAAATGTCATGAATGCGCCATCTAGGGAACAATATATATACTTTTATTCATTAAAAAGTAAAATCAGTCTGTCTTAAATTTAATATTAAAAAGATTACTAACTGAATCAAATAATGTGCATTTTTCCTATTTAGTATTTAACAATACATTTAATATTTAACTAAGTGTCTTAATTTGATTTTTAAATTCAAGAAAACCTACATCAGACCAAAAAGGATTAAAAATTGTTATTAATAATTTCATTTTTAATATAAATTAATTTCATTCAAATAACTGTAATGTAAAATGAGATTTCCTTTTACTTAAACATTATTTTGTTTTTCTGTTAGAATTCTAGACTTATTTCACTCGAAAGATTTCGAAAATTTTGAAGAAATTTAAATACTAATTTTTTTAACTGTACGCATCCATGATGATTTTATATGAAAAATGTATCTAAATAAATAGATTCAAAGCCAATAATTTGCTTTACAAATAAGTGAATATACTTTGGAAACTAATAGTTTAGGATAAATAGCTTTAATTAACTAAATGCTTAAACAAAGTAAGTAAAATAATCATAACTTACTTTGTATCCTTGAAATCTAAATGAGAATATCATATTCAATATGAATTTAATTTGAATTTTAAACCCCAGTTATCGTTCTGTATCATATAAGCATTTATAAAAATAAGAAATATTTCTCTTTAATTAAATTTTATTATATTTATTATTTGATTTTATTACTTATGTTTTACTTTATACATATTTGATGAAAATATATTATAAGTGTGATTTTAATTACTGAATAAAGTTCTTCAAATTCAGAAAAACAGAACACAAATAAAAATTAATAAAAGGTTTTAAATATAACTAATTATTTACTTATATTGATGTATTCTTACTTACATTGAAATTAAAATTAATAATTTTCTGCTATTCATAGAAAAAGTGGTCATTAATGTTTGCACTCAATTTCAATAAAAATTATTTTTACTAAAATATCCGGAAAAATAAGTATTTTTTTCTGTTGAAATATTTTTATCATAAATATGAAAGTTCATATTGGTAGTTTCTACTTCGAATTTCAGTAATCATTGTAAAAAATGTTATAGGTTACCTTTTACTTTGATTATCATGGAAATTTCTTTAGAACACATTTTGTTACTACTTACACTGTCTACATAATAATGGGTTTAAGGGTGGTTATTGTGCTTCTATATCTTGTGGTTGTTTTATAGATTTGATTTGTGGCTGTTGTCTGGGTTTAAAATGTTTAAAAGTCATATTTTGATATCTTTCTTTCATGTAGTATCATTACCAATATTTTTTTTATATTGTTAATTTTCACTTTTCGTCAGAACTCTTACAACATAGTGAATTTATCAACAGCTAATTTCATTTTTAAATGAGTTTAAATTAAAGCTAGATAAACTTTTATCTTCAACATATTCGAATAATTATTCATTGAAAAATTGATTTTCAAAATTAATGTATTTCATTCAAAAATATTTTTTTCAATTAGTATGAAATCGATTCACTTTGCTTATATATAATATTTCATAATAAAAATACATTATTTTTATTTCATCATATTAAATGGATTTTACATTAAATAAAGTTACATAATTGAAGTTATTTAACACATAAATGTGCAACATAAAGTTCAAATTTGTTGATCAACGTCCAAACCCAGACCAACTATTCTATACAGTGTGATGTTTGCTGCATCTCATTAGGTCAAGTAAGTATATAAATCAATCAAAAAGCTTTTGCTACATCTATAGAGAACTGATATTTAAATCACAAAAATAAAATTCAATGCCACTTGTGAATAAATATTATGAACTCTACTCAGATTGTAAATTTGTTAATTTTGATAAAGACTTCTCCAGATATATGCTGTGTAACATGTGTTAGGCTTCTCAAGGGATGGAAAAATAGTACACATTACATGTATGTCGTTTTCAGTCTTTATGATTAAAAGAAAATAGAAAGGCCACTCCTCTAAATGTTACTTCTGCATAATAAAGATTAGAAGAATAACGTCCAAAATCAAAATATACAGACAGACAAACAATGAAAAGGAGAGGTCCTGGGCTATACCTATAGGTTATCAGGTTTAGCCTCTTCTTCATACCTAGAGAAATTGACACAAAGTACAACGTGCCGTGAGCCCACTTGGAACGCAACCGGCTGTTAATCAATTGAATATTTGATTACAAAGTTGGAACTTTAAGACCTACGGTGGTCTACAAAGTAGTCCACCATATCACAGTTTTGGTACAAACCTGAAGTTGGCACTTATTATTAATACAAGATGAGAGAAAATATCAAACAAAACAAAAATAAGTTAAGTAAGTAACATTGAGTAATAATGGATAAAATTGAGATGTTGAGTGGGAAATATTCTTTTTGTGAGTGATCAAAGAGAGTTCTTAAGTTCATGATTTGATCTCCAGTTGTTTCAGAGTTCAGAGAGTTCAATATTAGTTTTTGGATGAGTTACTGGATTCACACGTGTCTTCAGAGTCTGTGTCAGAGTCATATTCTTTTGGTTGTGATGAGTGTCTTCCCTGAAACTGGTTTATAGGACCTTTGCACAGCTGAGTGCGTTTTTCATGGAGGAACATCATCAACTGTTATTTTTTTTTTTACTCTGAAGGAGTCTTTCATGCAGAACCTAATAAATTGTACCTCTGTCTACTGTGTAGATTTTAAAAGATAGAATTCCCTTGTCAACTGCCATGATGTTAAGTTATGTACGAGAGTACCATTCTGTCCACAGGTGCAAAGGGGTAAAACTTGCCTTGCCAATTCTTTTGAAGTAGTTAGGGCATGGGTCATGATTTATCAGGAGACAGTTTAGGTGGGGGTTAGAGAAGATAATATCAGTTTTAACTTTGAGTAGGATTTCCCTGGTGTGGTGACCTATTGTGGAATTGCCCCATGTTGTTTGCCATTTTCGTAGAAGGTTGTTTTTAGACTAACTCTGGACCATTTGATGTTTGTTAGTTGAATGTCCTGCTGTAGTCTGCTTGCTTTGCTGTCTGGTCAGCTGTTTCATTGCCAGTTACTCCAGTATGAGCCTTGTCCTAACTTAGTTGAATTATATCTTTTTTGGTGTTGTAGAGCAGACTTTGGATTAATTTGATGATGGGTGATTTATGAGTGGGATTGTTTATTGCCATTAAGGTAGAGAGGCTGTCAGACCAAATGGCTATTGTGTCTTGAAGATTGTTGTTTGAGTAGATGATGGATTATTTTATGGCTAGGGCCTCTGCTTGGAAAATGGAGTTCTGTGAAGTTTAATTAAAGAGTGGTGAGTTTTTAAGCGTTTTCAAAGACTACGAAAGCTGCTCCTGTGTGCGAATCAAACTTCAACCCATCAGTGAAAATGTTAAATTTGGTAAATATACAGTAAAATATTCCAATTTGTGGTATCTGCAATGAGGCCTATGACTCATAATGAAGAGCAGAATGTTCTAATGTGTCCAGATTTTCTGACTATAATTGATAACTCCAAACAAGCTCAAACTGAAGAGGAAGGAAAAGGGAGAACTGACCCTATTTTTAAAGCAGGTAGTTCAGCAGAACCTCACTTTTCAACTCAACAATGACTTTCTTGGGATATAAATTCCTCTTAACAGTCGATGGGGATTTTGGATTTAAGGCTCAAAGATTGGAATCTACTTAAAGAAGATGTATAGGTACGTATTCTTTTATCGTAATCAACATAGTGATTTTAAGGACTACTACTCTAAAGAAGGTAATATAATTTTTGTTATAATGTTTGTTCAGAAATGGAGGTATTTTCAATATCAACATCAGCTACATGAGTGGATATCAACACCAGCCACATGCTAGTTTGCAGGTTGTATTACTGAATATAATGGTTATAAATTTTACCATTGCTACTTGTAAAATATTTTTATGAACGAAACATATGAAAATATGAAATTTTAAGGAAAAATTCAGTCTAGGCTAGTTTCCTCTTTTCTCAGTAATACATTAGCAGCCGTTTTCATTCATAGCAGAAATATATAGCATCCATAATTGCTGACCGTAAAACTGAGCATTAATAATTTTTCCTACCACGTATACTTTTAATCAACTAGCTTTTATACTGTCTGTACATTTAAAAAAAGTAATTTCAAAAGTCCTTCCTTCTGATCTGGTGGCTAGTAATATATTTACAAATGTTAAAAGGTTGTAACATAAACTATTTTAAAGCTTAAAATTAAATTTAATCATCGATATTTGTAAAAATGCTCTTGGAAATATTAATAAAATGAGAAGTCATTTTTTAAAATATGATGATAATAATTATCATTATTTTATAAATTACACAAATTTAAAAAAAATATTAATCTTTATTTGGTTTTCAATTTTAGAAATTTTCCAAGATAATCATCGTATAATTAAAGTAATATATTATATAATGTAACTATTGGCATAGCAGAGTAAATAGCTTAACTGCTTGAAACTGTTGCATTAAACACTTTAATAGCCTTTACCACAGCAGGACATGTCGATGATTCATTTGCCATATTAATATGTCACAAATCAAATATAAATCTAATAAATTCCCAAACATCTAACCCAGCAAATAAATATGGAGATACGACAAACGCAACATCACTCACCATTGGATAGAAGTATACGGTCATTTACTCTAGTGATTCCAATACAATTGAACTACATAACAGTTAAGAGCTCGACGCTAGCTTTAAGTTTATCTTAATATTCGTTACCTATTTGTGAAAAACTTTTCATACATGCATCGAGGGTTGTATTCACATGTCACAATGTAAAGAAACAAGAAAAATGCCCTTGAATTCGTTAAAAAAATTTACATACAGAATGTTTAAATGCGGCATCAACAGTGATTGGATTAATAAGAGACTATTCCCCTCGATCTGTCTTTGCATTTTTTGACGCCGCTTAGTGACCAGCTTAATGGTTTAAGAGTGATTGTTATGACATTATAAGGCTTCCTATGTAAGTTGCGCGTTACAGGAGGTCTTTTCACAGATAGTGAGTCTTAACTTAAGCATCACAAGAGAAGGAACCGGGTGAAAACCCAAGCTTACAACTCCCAGCCGCGCACATATAAAATAGAAAGGATACATTCATCTCCCATTGCTTAAAAGTGTCAGTTTAAAGACCCATTAGGGCATGATGAGGCTATAACAAAAGAAATGAAGTTGTTATCATATGAACATGTTTCTTTTCATGTGTTAATTAAATCCTTCAAATAAATCTAAAGTCACAGAGCAAAAATTGTAGTTACATATTTTTTAAGACTATGAAAGTTTTAACTTAAAACTAATGCGAAGAAATTAAAATCGATTGAATTTTACAAAGATATTCATGCATATTTCATGATAAACAAATGTTTATCATGAAATATATATTACTTTCAGGTTAGAATAAGTAACAAAAGAAATCAATTTTAATACAGAAATAATTACAATCTTATTAAACATAAGATTGTAATTATTAGCTCTACAAAAAGATTTTTAATTTTAATAAAAATTAACTACCAGAATTATTGTTAGAAGAAGATTGGGATCATGTGGAAAAAACTAAATAATATATCATTTACAACTAATAGTTTCATTTTTAGTCAGTGTCAGCTGTTACTTGGATATTATATTATTTAAGTTTTACTCAAATAATATAATATGCAACATATGAAATAACTGAACAATCTTCTTAATTTTTTTAACAAGAATGATTTCTGTAGGTTACCCGGACTATTGACTAAAATGGCTTACGGACCAATGAATTTAAAAAGTTTGAAAAGTAATTTTTCATTCTTGATTTTAATTCCATAAGCAATGTAAGTTTTGAAATCTAATGAACAAATTAAGATTTATGATTTGAAAATCTAATTAAAAATAAATTTCCTGAATTAAAATAAATCAATAAGCATTTAATTGACCAAGATATAGAAGACAGAAAAATTCCATTTTAGTAATTTATAGGTAATTTATTTAAAATAACATTTTTGAAGCGGCGTCTGTTCAGAACCTACAGCATCATTCCAAAGAATTTTCTCCTTTAAATCTATTATTTCTTAACGTCTTAAATCCTCTTAAGAAAGCCGTTTAAAAAATCATGATAATTAATTTAAAAGCTAGATAATCAATTCTTAATCGAAATCTGTTTTCATACGAAGAGATCGCGTGCCGATCAATAATTTTTTACCTGAGTAATTTTCCTGCAATGTTAATTTAATTCTAACTTGAAGTTCTTTCCAATTAAAAATACCTCGAACACACACGCAATGATCTTTTATGCTTTTTAAGTATTGTACCTACAAGACCATTTTTAAAAAATAATGAGATACTCCTTTTAATTTTATTAGAAGGGAAAGAAATGTGGGAATAACCGGAAAAGTCAAAAATTGCCTTAAACATTTGCATAAAACAGAGTATATTTTGCATGGTGTGGAGATAAATTTATTCAAAGCTGTTTACTTTTAATAAAAATGTATTTCAGATGCATAAGTTGATTGTTAAAAAGTTACTCGTTTCATTTCCTCAGGCTCATGAATTTTATTTTCTATTAAAATTTTAAGAGAATACTTGTGTGTGTGTATTTTGACTTTTTTAATCCATATAAATCTATAATTATCATTCTGTCTGTCCACTGAATTTTGTTCCGGGATAGAATTGAGAATGTTATTCCTTGTTAATTTAAAAATTAATTAATTTAAATTATATATTGTGTCTTTCATGAGCTCTTCTTGGTTCAAGAAAGAAGTGTACATTTTTATTTCTCTTTTTAAAATTGTCATCTGTGTATAATCAATAGAAGATGAAAAAAATACTTACGGCATTTGATCCACTCTTCTTTTTTCATTCCCATAGTGCAACATTAAAAAAATAATAACATCATTAACTATTTTTTTTGGTTTTAGAAATGATTTTTTTCACTTTTTTAAGTGAATTTTTTTTTTTATTTTTACAACACAACTCGCAAATGCATTATTACACGTCTATTCCCCACTTCGGCATTTAATAACTTAGTAACTAAAGAGTTTTTTTCAAGTATTATATTCCTTATTCAATTTTTTATTAACTATACATGAGATTTTATCTTATGATGCAAAATTCAATTTTGGGATTCTATTAATTAGTTTGTAATGTCATCACTTTAGTGTGTAAACTGTAGAACTTTGTGTTGCCACGTTTAAAATAAAATGTTGTTTCGATGTCATTTCATTTTACTTTTTTTCTGTTTTTGCTTATTTCTATATGCATCATATAAAAATACTTAGTGCAAGTTCTTGTTTGTTTTCACCACATTAATTTAATGTCTTTTTAATTCATATATAAACAGAATATATAAAGAACTTGTATGTAAGTAACTTATATTTCCAGCGACTTATATACAGTTTTTCTGGAAGCTATTTTGTATATTATCGAATTGAATTTATAGGGTTGTAACCAACGAATATGTCCAAGAAAATATTTAGTTTTAATATTCATATGCAACTTTTTTTAATAAAATGGTTCCTTATACCAATAAAAATGATAATAAAACACATTATTTTTACTATTTTCGACAACATATGTAAAGTTAATATCAATGCTCGATGCAATATTGGCCAATATTAATATGCAATATTAATATTCGCTAATGATAAAATCAAAATTTACAAAGCAATGTCTTGAAAACGGACTTTCGAAATTGTGGTATATATATGATATATGTCAACAAACTTTTAAGAATCAGTTTTTTACCTCATTAAGGCAGTTACTCCAACTAAAAGAAAAAATACTAAGTAGTTAAAGATTCCATTGACAATGTGAGAATGTGGCGTGACAAGGAAATAAGACAAACCTTAAAAGCTTTTTATAAAATAAAATGCACACGTAAACATTGATTTCCCAGAAGACAAACATATATTGATGCAAATGCATAGAGAATAAATTAATATTGTGATCTGTGAATGAAAAATATTGATAGCTTTCCATTACCAGCAAAGTATTAGTAATGAATCAACTTTAATAAAAATTATTTTACAAGGAGTATCCAATATTATAGCCTGTAGAATCAAAAAGATTCATACTGGTTTACAATTGTAATAAACAAAAAAAGACTTTTTTATAGGAAAAAATTCCTAGAAATTATTCGTAGAATTACCCTTTACAAAATGGCCTTTACTTTTTATAAGGCATAAAATTTTATGTAATTTATTACATTTATTTTCCTAAATCAATATTAACTCAAATTCCATAATTAATCGTTATAAATAAAACTTATAAGGATTAATTATAAAATTCAATTTGAATTATATAAGTAGTATTATATAAGTAAAACTTATATAATTTGGTCTCAAAATTATTTTAAATAATTTTGAATTTTATCACAATTTATGTATATATATATATATATATATATATATATATATATATATATATATATATATATATATATATATATATATATATATATATATATATAAAAGTACTTTTATTGTCCGATTGTTTATATATAGATTTTAACAATAGCAATTAAAATAATTTCTAGTATCTCTTATACTTGAATTTTGACAAGATTATGGGAATTTGAATGCATACACAAAGAAAGAATAAATCGAGGAGTTTTATACAAATTAAATATTTTTCAGACTAAATTTCTATGAAGTATTTGATTAATTTTATTGCTTTTTGATTATAAATGTTTTATTGAGGCTTTAAAAAAGAAGGAAAAATATCACAAGCTTTTTATACTCCTAATTGCTGCGCTTAACCAGTTTATAGCATTTTTTTCATCAATTCTGAATGATAATCAGTATTTTTAAGATGCACGCTTTCAATATTGATTAAATTATCCTAACTATGAATATTAATCAATATCACAATACATGCTACATTCTGCAAATCCACAACTATGAAAAATATTAAAGTTTAATTCATACTAGAGCAAACTTTGATCTGTTAAGCCTTTTACCTCTGGATAAGCATTGATACCAATTATTGGTTATAAGAGTAATTATTGTAAACCTCAAGGATTCAGCCCTTTTGTATTAATGATAGTCAGTTTATTTTTAAATATTTATTTTTAAAATCTTATTTTAAATGAGACCAAGAACACATTTTTCAAATTATAATTTTTAACGGAAATAAATGTGTTTTAAATCAAAGTAATCTGTTAGAAAATAAATAAATGAAAATGATTTAAAATTTGTAATAAACTTATATTTTGTGTAAGTAGTGAGCTACTAATTTTTATTTAAACTTACGCAATAATATTTATGTATTTTCATTTTCAATAAATAACCAGTATCACGCGCCATTAGATATGGATTTTAACTATATGTTCAAGTAAGCCAATGATTAGGTTTTGAAAACCAAACTGATTTTAAATACAATTGGCAAAATTTTTATATTTTGATTCAATTTAAGTTAATTGTGAAATATATTATATATTACTGATATATTGTAAATAAATAAAATATATATATTTTACCTTAAATAATTCATAAACATGATTAATTTCATACTTAATTCAAAATTTATATTTCTCAAACATGCTTTTCAATATAGTAAATTTAATTTGAATATTATTGTATATTTACTAAGCTTCCTTGTTTTTTATTTTTTTTTTTCATTGCATTGACTTAAAATATTGTAAATCCGTCATGCAATTCATAAAACCATATAGGTTAAAATAAGAATTTTTTTCTTTCTACAGAAAAAAATCTTATTTTTAAAAGTATAATTATTCCAATTTATTTTTAATAAAATATTTGACAATAGCTAATTATATTCCTTTCTCTATAATCATTTCAGTAATTAAGCAGTGAATAAATAGAATAAATAAATAGAAATAGTTAAAAAGGGGATCGCTATTATTTTTAATTCATTATTTAAAACTTAACATTTAAACAAACACAAATATTTGTTGTTTTTAAAAATATACGAAAAGGTTCTTGACAATAAACATATTACTCTATACAAATTAGAAATGATTGAAAATCCATTAACTTATTAAATATGAAATTATTTAGAAACATCATTCTAAAATTTAATTCATAATTATTAAAGTATTGTGGTATTTAATATAACTTCGTAAATTACCATTTTGAAACATTTCATTTTAAGATATTATTCCAAAATTATCAGGAAAACAATAATACTCGTAGATTACAAAATATTTTCTGTAAAATTAAAGGAGAATTATTTATACACCTTGATATATTTTTGGAGAACAAAATAATAGTGACTATTAACTTTGGAATAATAAATTTTGCTTTACAAATAAAGCTTTTAAACTAGTTCTTTCTTCTTTTTTTAAAGTATGCACACTGATATTTTAAGAAAAATAATTTTATGTGTTTAATTATTTCTCAATTATGAGATAATATGTCGAAAAACCATGCATTCAAACAATACTTTGAATTTTTTTAAATGTAATTATAATTTTGTTATAAAATCTGAATATCCTAGATAAAAAAGTTCATGAATGCTAAATGCATAAAGATTATATTTGAAATCAATTTGCATTTTGTTTTTAAATTAGGTACTTTAAATTCTGAATGCCTGAAATATATAGCATTCCATGTTGACAAAAGTATTTTTTTAGCGTCAAATGTTCTTTATTTAATGAAGGTCAAAACTCAATAGTCATTCATTTTGTATTATATAAAGAAAGAAAATATTAAATAATTTTGATTTATCATATAATTTCCGATGATTTTGTGCACTAAAATTTTATTTTTATTAAAAGTGTGAATTTGCAGTAGTTTAATCATTTCAGAAAAATGTTGTTTTAACAGACATATGATTTTAATTTAACAATATGGAAAATATTAAAAATTACAAATTTTGATTGTTTATATTCTTTATTTCAAAAATCATATTCCAATTATTTAAGTATACCTACATTGGTAATAATTTGATATTTTCTTGTAAGTGGAGCTGTTTTAAATTATTTCTTGCAAATATTATAACACAAACGTTAACTAAATTACAGAATATTACACAACAATTCAAAATTTTCTTTTTGCTGTACATAATTATAACCATTTTACATAATTTATTTTCATACTGCATGTTATGTTTTCAAGTATTCAATATTTTTTTCTATTAATTATTTATCCAGATTTGAGTAATTTATAAATCTTGTATATGATTAAATATATTTTAGAAATTTATATGAAGTAGAATATCCTACTTTATTTTACTATCACTTTCGATCAATAATACTTATCCTTTCTTAACTTTTAATTTATAATGTTTTTGAGGTATTTAAAATTTATTCCCCTTTGTTGTTTATCTTTATTCTATTGATGATTAATCCAGAGTTGAGTAATTTATAAAAATAATATGTGATTAAATATATTTTGGCAATGTTCTCTTTATTGAATATTCATTTTTAATCAGTTAAACTTTCTTTTCTTAATTATTAAGCAAATGATGTAATGAATGGGTTGATTCTAAAGCCTCTAGAAAACCTTATATCACAGAAAATTTATACAAATAATTCTAATGATCTAGAAAAATACTTACTATTTATACTGTATAAAAATAACATAAATGAACAACATTCAAAACCTGACAAAATGAAACTCAAACATTTTATTCTTTCAGTTAAATGGCTTCCATGTTGTTTCAAATTTCTTTTCTCAAGTGTATTTATTATTCACACATTTTAAATATTATCAGTGCAAACTTCCATTTAACTGCAAAAATTATAGAACATGAAGTTTTAATTAAAAATAATGTTATAAAAATTTACGACTTAAGAAATGTTAAAATTTACGTTCATTAAATAATTGCAAGCAATATTTGATTCCGTCGATAATTTTTAATAATATATTTATAAAAAGGATTAAAAAGATATTATAAAAGGACATATCAAGGACTCATTATCTTATCACATTTGAAGTATTAATTTTTACTAAAATCTCTTCATTTTCAATGAATGGCAAATATCTTTTTACTAGATAAAACAACTTGTCAACTAAATCAGACATCTTGTGAAATCATAGGAAGATTACTATCAATGACTAAAAAAAACATTATTGCTTTAAATTTCATATTATAAAAAGAAAAAAAAATTAAAGCATTCACGGAATTAAGAGCTTATTTAATTTCTGATAGTCTCTAAGAGCATCATGCATGAGGATAAAAAGATTATTTTAATTAAAAATATTAAACTTTAAAACCTAAAACAAGGTAATTAAAGAGATAAGACATTTACATTACACATATTTTATTGCGATTTTGTACATATCGCAGAAAATGCGTCATGATTAAATTTAATTTTTATGAAACATTTAATATTTCAACTAATATGATTTTTATAGTACACCTAAATATCTTATATGTAATATGTTTTATAACAAATTCAATTTTTATATTCAATAATAAT
Source organism: Latrodectus hesperus (assembly GCA_037975125.1). Classification (NCBI taxonomy): domain Eukaryota; kingdom Metazoa; phylum Arthropoda; class Arachnida; order Araneae; family Theridiidae; genus Latrodectus; species Latrodectus hesperus. The sequence continues at coordinate 110,534 of JAJQOW010000331.1, read as the reverse complement.
CAATTATTTAAATTTTATTGAATAAAATAAAGTAATATAACCTAATCTTTGATAAATCTAGTTTTTTTCAAATGTTAAACAATATATTATATCACCTCATTCACCAAATATTATTTTATTAATAAATAATTTATTTTATTCAAAATTGTTTCGAGTTATATTTTTCGAATAAAACCTTATCAATTTTTTATAAACTGAATATACAAGTACTGAATAACTCAAACATCATGTATATACATAAATATATACATTAATGCTTTCACTTTACCATTACGTATAATATTAATAATATTAGCATTTAAAATGGTTTTCATATTTATTATCTATCTAATAAATTTTATTGTATCATAAAGTATTAATTTTCATAAGTTAAATAATCAAATATTGCTTAAATTTGTTTTAAATGATTTTTAATTTATATGCTTTAAATATATACAACCTTGATAAAACTTTGAATAAATTGAATATATTTTGAGAAACATATAAGAGATGACTCAAACTTTTAAAAAAGAATCCATAGTGAAAAATACACCTGAATTATATTCTGAAACTTCCTTTTGCAACCAACTTTCAGTAATGAATTTATGTTATAAAGACCAACGTTTAAAGTAAAGCTTTCTAGAATAAGAGATTAATATTATGAAACTAAAAAACCGTGAGTACTATTTCAAAAGCGAGCAAAAGTTCAATTGAACTCCATTTCATTATCTGATAATTTAAAAAAAGTAAGAGTTAATCATAAAAGAATCTTAATTTCCGATTAAGTTCAAAATTTACTGGACTCTAGTGTTTTAGCCATAATATTAATTCTAGCTATACAATTAATTTGGAATTCCCTTACTTCGAATTAACTTAATTTGGATTGATGTATACAAATTTCAATCTTTATTATTGAGGCAAGCAAATTTATGGTACACTTAATTTTTCTAATTACATGTAAATAAAAACTATTTTATTTACAAGAAATATTCTATTTACATATTCAAATACAAATCAAAAATATTATAAAGATCAGTTGTCAGTTGAAAAATACGAAATGAAATCAAACCTCAATTGTTTTTAGTTAATGGTTTTATTTGAGTCCCTTCCCAGCAAATACAAATTGCCGGCAAAAATCCAGTCCGCTGTTGGCCACGGCAAGCCGCTCATAGTTGCTTGATGGCCCAACTCCGGCCATTACGGCCACGGATGAGTGCTGGCCAAAATAAACCGGGCCGGTGCTGGATGATAAGTAGTCGGCCAACAGATTCTGGCCATTCTTGGCACTGGAGCTGTTGCCCAGCAAAATTAAGACAATTAGTTGTAGCGCTATTTTTATTTTATCAGCAAAGACTATTTTTTCCAAATAAGATTTTTTTTGTTTCCAAATAAGAGTAATTTTTAGATAACTTCTTACTTTTTAAACTCTTTAAAAACAATTTTTCAGAAAGAAATTTAATTTTCACATTTATTGTGTATACCGCGTGACAATATGACGTCAGATAGTGCGAAGTGCTTGTGTCAGCGTCGGCCATTAATGTGAAGTGGCGGATTATTCGATGTTGTGTCTGTGAACCAAGAGAATTATAAGATGAGTATGAATTTATTATTGTTGTTTTTATCAGGATAGAATTGTTGTGAATGATGCAAGAATGATGTATTTATTTTATGTTGAAATATTATTTAATTACTTGTTAAGAAAACTTGATAAATTATTGATAACATGACAACTAGAGAAAGACATTGAAAAAATTTTTTCATTGTATGTTTTAGAATAATTTCTTTACCGTGTTAGGAATAGAAAAATGTATCATGCAGAAGCATTTTTTCATTCCATATATTATTTATATTTAATCAAATAGTATAATCAATTTTATCAATGCTAAATTTTGTTAATCGAATTCAATTGCTACAAGGCGTAAACCTATTTATTACATTATTTTGTTTGTTACGAAGCAAGTTTATGAAATAAATGACAGTCTGAAAATTTTCCATTTCGAAGAGCTTAGTTGTTTATTTTCAATAAATTAATGTAGGATCTTGTAGCACTTATGATCAAAAAATTGTGTGAATTCCATATAAACTTTAATTCTTTTATTTTTAAAATGCTTTCTTATTTACTATTATTTTTAAGCCAATTTTTACTGACCGAAATATTTTGTCTTATAAGGATTCGTGTTTTTAAATTTTGTATACTCCTCAAAGATCTGTTTTAAGGAATGAAAAATTTTACAATGCATGAACATTACAAAATATTTTATTGCGTGTATGACATGATTTTTTAGGTATAATCCTGTCAACCATTAAAATCGTTGTGGATTTTTTTGTGAAACATTTTTGTATCTAAAATCGAAAATTGTATAAACTTGAAAATATAATACTAAAAATAGTAAATTTTACAATTTCTGTCGGAATCTGACAGATTAATTGCCACAAATTTAACAAAAATATCTGGAATTCTATGGTTGGAAAACTAATTTTAACGTTTATGAAAAAATGTCTATATATGGAACAATTCTTTGTTATTATTTAAATTAGTTGTGTAGTATGTTAACTATTTCCGTGTAGCGAATACTGTCAGATGTAGCAGCTTAGTAGCTACTCTTGTGTTACATATTTTATTATATTTAAACTCACATTTTATGTTTTTATTTATGACTGAAAAACTGAAGTATGAATTAATAATAATTTAAAACAATTTGTTTCAATGAAAATATAAGTTAACTAGAGTATTTGTCCCTTTACATTTTGGAGAAAGTGATTAAAATTTCAAACATTTGACGATATTTTTGACATTTTGATCATTTGATTATTTTATAGTAATGTAAATGGTTTTATTAATATAGTAAATAGTTGACCGGATAATGGGTAAATGATATATTTAATCTAATATATATATATATATATACATATATATATATATATATATATATATATATATATATATATATATATATATATATATATATATATATATATATATATATATATATATATATATATATATATATATATATATATATATATATATATATATATATATATATATATATATATATATATATATATATATATATATATATATATATATACACACACACATAAACATACAATTAAAACATAATTTTTTCTCCTTTACCGATTTACAAAGTCTGATTATGATGACAATTTTGTCCTAGATGTAATATTGTCAGAATTATTTTTATTTATTTTTTATTTTCCTCTTTAAGGAATTGAAGTTAAATAAAGAACTTAACATAATTTTAAACAAAGTAAATTTGTAAAGTATGCAAGTAAAATGAGTATGATATGAGAAATATTTAAAAACGTTTATCTGTTTTGATTTCAGAGATACTTCTAATTGTGAAATTCACTATACAATTTCAAAATAATAACAAATAATGTTTAAGATATTGCATTTGTAAACTGCCTGTTTATTTTATTGTTTTAATATAGTAAGCATAGTTAGGTTAATCTTCTAAACATATATATGTATATATTGCTAAATTTATTAACTGTTTTTAATCGCACAATCTCTGTGAGTTTTATTTGAGTATTTTACAGAAAATACAGAGGTTAAAGTCAATTTTGATAGTAGACATTATTTTGTGTTTGTTGTTTTTCTTATTGTAATTTGTAACATAAAGCGAATAAATTTAATGCCCAGATGTTGTTCAAAATTATTCAAAACACTACTTGTTATCAAAGAGGCAAAATTTTGAGATATCCATCTTGAGAATAATTTAATCATTTTATTAGAGAGAAAAGAATATAATTTAAATATAATGTTATTTATCAGTTAAGCATTTAAAATTGATATTTCATTCATTAACATGTTGGATGTATTGTTTTACAGCTGTGTTACATGTTAGATCAGCTGTTTACTGATTGCAAATGATTATGAAATCAAAACTTAGAAAAGAAAATAATATTGCCAAATTACATGAAGGAAATAGTTTAGTCTCCTTTATTTATATATTTTATTTTTTTCTGACTTCTTTCAAAACTTGAATTTGTTATAGAAATTTTTTTTATCAATAACATTTGGTATAAATATATTATACTGTAAAGTAACCTTTATATATATATTTTCGTGTAACTAATCAGTTTTAATTTTAAGACATTTTCCTTTTCCTCTATAACCTGCATAGCCCAATTGAGCATATTTTATCTTCTGCATATATAAAGGCAAAAAAACTTTTGTTTAAAATTAACTTTCATTTGAAACTAATATATATTTTTCTTATTTTCCCCGTTTTTAGATGTGGTCTCCATCAAAGGCTTATGACTTCTCGAGAAAGGCAATAATACCGCAGACCCAGACCAATCTTTAATTGAATCAGTTTCCTCATTGCCAGTGAGTAATACCAATGTTAAAAGAGTAATATGTATCGAAAACATTTAAATGTACAATAAATTTTGAAATATTGCTGAACTTTTTCTTAATCATTAAATTAAGAACAGTGTATAAATTTCTGATATCTCTTAAGTGCTTTTTTAAGTATTTTATATATTCAAAGTGAAATACGTTTTTTCCCATAAGAAATTTTTTAGTAATTTGGGAAATTTAATTTACAAATTGAGTAGTTCTGACTATGCAAATTAATCAGTTGTAAATTTTTTTAAAAAAATGTTATAATGTGATGACAAATATAGTTTTACTTTAACTCATTTTAGAAAATATTTTTTTAAATAAATGATAAGAATATCCAGGAAACATTTGATAAATAAGCCAATCTTTGTAATGTTTTGATATGCATTTACTGTAAGCCTCAAATGTAAAATCGAACTTATTTATTCATTTTACTTTACTTAAGATTATTTTTAAGCAGTTTTTTTAAAATATGTAAGAATAAAAAAATGAGTTTTATTCATTTCATTTTCATATTTAATAATTCACATCTGTGTGTTAAGTGATATAATTATGATGAACAATATCTATTTAAATAGGCATTTTTATGCTTATATGTAGTCTTGATCAATGACCATATCTAACCATAAATACACATTTTCCATATCATTGGTAATTACAAACCAGATGATTTATTTCCTTGTGTTACAACTTTTTTAATTATTTGAATTAACAAATAATTGTAATTAATATTTTTAAATAATATAATTCTTGCAAATAATTATAATTGTAAATAATATTAACAAATAATTTAATTTAATATAATAAAATGTAGTTAATATAAGATTTGCCAATAATTGTAATTATATATACTATTAACAAGTAAATATAGGTAATATTTTTTTTAAATAAAGTAATAAAATATTGCTTACATTTATTATTGATGGCTACTTGCTAATATTTCATTTTCTACATTAGCTTTGAAGCTTAACTAGAATGCATGTAATCAAAATTTGTTTATCTTTTGCGTTATATGACGTAATTGTTTCCATCAATCTGTAATCACTTGTAAAAAAAATAAATAAATTCCATTTTAATAAGATTCAGCATAGAATATTGTATAAATAATTTGAGATTATCAATATGTTAAAATTCATCAGCATTTATATTTTAATTACTCTGATTTCATAAACTTTACTTATCTGTAATCGTAGTTTATGTGTAAAAAATAATTTGATAATCATTGATGTATATTTTATTAACCGTTTTTTATTAGCTCAAAATATGATTTTTTAAAGCATGAAATACAAAATGTATGTTATAAATTAATTACTTACTTTTATTATAATCTTGAAAATGTAAGATTCTATTTAAAACATTGGATTGAATTTTTGAAATCAGATGTTTAGAATTTCTATTAAGTCATTCAACTGAAATCATTTTCATTTAACCCAATTATTTGTCTCTGTTTTTAATCAAAGAATTGTTAAAATTAATGAATGTTGATTTTTCATTTGTTACTTAGTGTTATTTATTGTAGCGTGCGTGTGTGTGTATATATATATATATATATATATATATATATATATATATATATATATATATATATATATATATATATATATATATATATATATATATATATATATATATATATATATATATATATATATATATATATATATATATATATATATATATATATATATATATATATGAAATATCAATATGGATATAAAGTGAGTCTAAACTCTGGCCCAACAGACCAGGGGGGCCAAGGCCTACAGTACCTATCTGTTTTCCTGACCGAGAGCCCATGGGCTGCGAAGCATATGTTCCTATGTTCCGATTAGGTGCTCACCATAACGCAAAACACCCAGTGTTAAGTTCCCAAGCATGCTCATTGTGGACATAATGTTACAAATAATCATTCTCCCTTATTTAAAGAGATGAAACAGAAATTAAGTAAAAGATTCCATCATAAAAAATTTTATTAGTAATATTCATTTTTCTGAATGTTATTCATTCAGAATGAGTTATTAATTCTGAATGAAAATTGACACTATTATAGGCATTCACAACCAAAGTGCGGAATTAAAACCTTGAACTATAAATATATATATATATATATATATATATATATATATATATATATATATATATATATATATATATATATATATATATATATATATATATATATATATATATATATATATATATATATATATATATATATATATATGTATATATATATTTGTTGGCTTATTTTAACTATTCTAGTGCTTGGCTTGTTTTGCTTTGATTGTAAATTTAATTGTAAAATATTGTAAGTTTAAAAATAGTTATGTTGGATTCTCCTTATTCAAATAATTAATTCTGTGAAATAATACCGAAATATGTGAAAATAAGTGTTATGTATGAAGTTTCACCTGATTTATATAAACATATCAACTCAATTTTTTTCTGTTTTTTACCTGGGCTGTTATAAACATCCTGCTGTTTCTATTTTTGTAATTAAATTGAATCAGTTTAACAATTCTGTTTTTTTTTTTTATTTTCAGAGAATTACAACAAAATGAAAATCTTCACAAAAGGAGAAATTTGTTCCAGTGTACTAATTCGGAAGGTGGACCACAAAAATAAAAAAAAAACTTGTAAATTAAAAATGTTAAAAAAAATTTTGCAAAAATTATTTTCAAATGTAAATAAAATAGTAGATACTTTTTTATTTTCAGTATTATCATAAATAAAAAATGTTAATTCCATTAATATTTAAGCATTTCACTTATATATGGCTTTTGTTGAGTTAATTTTTATAAGTAATAAAAAATCTTAATCTGTATCCTTTTGTATCATTTTTCTCAACATCTTGTTGCTTGAAGACATTTCACTTATTTATGGCTTTTATTTTGTTAATTTTTAAAAGTAATAAAAATGTTAATATTTATACTTTTATCATTTTTCTCAACATCTTGTTGGATGGAGTTAATTGATTTGGAAAATAAAATATTAATTTATATACAAAGAAAATTTATGTATGGGTGCTTTAAAATAATTCTATAAAATTATCGCAAAACAACTGGAATTCTTATATACCTTCAAGTTCAGTTTTAGCAATAAATTGACACTCGCTTACAAAAGAATTTTTTTTTAAATTTATAAATAATGAAATTCTGTAATAACAAAATATTTTAAGAACAGAATATAAAAGTTATTTAAATAAAATTTAGATTATTAAAATAAAAGTATAAAATTTAGATAGCATTGTCAAAAAATGATTTAAAATATGAGTTAGTAATTCATATTTTTTAATCTTTATATAATTAAGAACTAAAAATGCACTTAAGGATATTTGATAATTACATGGATAACAATTGTCTTTTAGAATCTCAAAAATATATTCAGTATTAGTTTGATGGATTTCCAATACTTCTATATTAACTTTAACAATATATACAATATTAACATAAAAATGAATTCAATATTTATAGAAATAAATAACCATAATCATCCCTACGTTGGTGAAAGCGGCTATCGTCAGCCAAACGGCAAAGGGCCGATGGATAACCGTATATGGGCACGTACTGGCAATTACATGGGCCACATGCGGCCAACATGGCATTGATGGCCACCCGGCGTTGGGCCAACAGCGGACCGTACTGCCGGCCCAGCAGCAATGACAACGACCACTTTATTGACGGAGCCGACGAGGCCAAATAGCGGCGGGCCGCTGCTGGCCAAGACGGCTGACAGCAGCGGCCCGATGGATGCCCGGCATCTTTGTGTTTTCTGGGTTGACATTTATGAAATGGTATTAAAATTATTTATATCAGTAAGAACAAAGTGTATTTTGAGCAGATAATCATTTTTAAATAAAAGTTATTGTTAGTAGTTCTAAATCAGGATTAATGACTTTTTTCAAAAAAATCCTTCTTGAAAATTAGATAAAGTAAATATATTTTTAAGCAAATTTAGGTCTTTTCATGACCTTAATCACAAAAAATACTAAGTATAAGCATCCATGATAAAATATTAGGCAGTGAAATGTTTTCGAATTGAAAGCATTTTTTTTCCAGAAATTCAACGGTTCAACAAATCTTGCACTTTATATTATAGTCCATTATATTCTTTAAGAAGTAACGACTAAAATATCTATCATAGTTAGACATTTATAATATGAATATCGGAACATTTGCGTAGTATTAATTCCACTAAATATATAATTAAGAAATAAGTGGAATCGAAAGACAAAAATTGTCCAAAGTAATGCTCAATTTTATCTTTCAATTTCTTATAATTTAGTGATTGCATTGTTAATATTTTTGTTGAAAAAATTAAAAATACAAAGACCCAAATTGTAAGTAAAGAATACAAGTTATTAATAAGAAAGAATATATAGGTGTTTACCATGTTCAAAGATTTCCTCTATAAATCTTACAGAAAAAGAGATAAAATACCAAACTAAACTATTCTAAATTGTTTCAGGCAAATAATTTATAATATTGTAACAAGACTTCCAAACAAAGAAATACTTTTTCGATATATTTCCTTAACATTAAGTTTATACTGCTATCGTTACATTACAGCTTGAAATATTTTTATGGGATATTAACATCAATTATTTTAAAAATTGAATTCTGATATAGTTGAATGCAATGTAGTATAATAAGTTACAGAAAAAAATTCCCAATTAATAAGTTAAAAATTCGCCAGAAATTTTTAATTGATTAAAATGAACTAACTATAAAAATGCATGAAAAATAAAGAATTAATAAAATAACAAGTGAACAACACTTATTATTCTTGAAAAGCATGCATATTTTATGTGTTACAAAAATTATAACAAATCTAAAAAAGCTATAGTGTATTTTAAATAAGTAAATTGCTATTAAATAAATTAATTAATGATAAAATGATGTTAATATAATTAGTTAATCACTAATAATTATCATTATGCTATTTAATATTATTTCATTTTACTTATTATTTTCAATAAAATTTAACAATGTTTATAAAATATAAAACTTTACGTAAAAATTATAATGGATAATTTATATAAATATCACATTAGCATGCAACAGAAATTATTACTATATGGAAACAGAACTTCTCTCGCATTTTATTTTCTCTACTCCAGAGAAAATACATACTGCAAATATTATAGTAAATGAAAAATTCTAGTTTATGAAAATTCTAGTTTATATTATATGAAAAACTCTAGAAATATTATAGTATATGAAAATGAATGTGGAATGATAGATTTATTTTGACAATTCTTATTCCGATCCAGTCTATCACGCTGAAGCTACTTCAAGATCATTGCAAGGAAGACATGATCAAATACTTTCCTTTGTAAATCTTCGAAATCGAATTTCATAGACGTTGCTCTATTTTTATAACAATGCTTTATGCATATGAGTGGAAGAAAAAGAATATTTTTGTAAAGAGATGGAGAAAATTCTGGAATTTTTTTCTTCGGTTTTTTAAGGAAATAGATATTTTAGGAAATGTTATGCTTCAAAGTATTTCAGCTCTTTTTTATAGTCACAGATTCAATAATTCATTATTTAATGATAAACGAATTAAAATTATCGACATTTAGTACGCTGTAATTTAAGTGAATTAATAAATAATTTTTATCAAATGTTCTGATAGATTCAATAATAATATAATGTTTAATGTTATTTAAAAACTTAATTGTTATTTCTTTTTATGAAAACCTGCAATTTATTTTTATGCATTCATAAAATAACTAATAATAATTATTATTACATTAAATATTCTTTGCTTTTTCCTTCTTATTTACACTTTATTTCTTATATACACAATATTATTCTTGAAAAGAAACATTACATTTAGCATTTAATTGTTAAAAAAAATTTGCAATTTTGTTTTCTATTTGAAATCAATCAATTTTTTTACACATAGATTATAGCAAATATGTTAGTTCATTTGATTTTTCTTATGATAGAGTACTTAATCTTTCCCTTATTTATTTTAATATTAATTTCTATTAGATTTTTTACGGATAATAATATATGTATACAATCGCATAATCACATATCAATATTTGATTAATATAAAGAAATCAAATAATAAATTGTTTTTTTTTTAATTTTTTACTATTCCTAAATAAGCAAATGTTTTTACATGCATAACTAATTTATCACATTAAGTAGGAAAAATATCAAATAGGAGAATTAACTTTAAGAGCTGTAGGAATAAAATCGTTGTTTTGAGCAATAGAACGTTAATTTGTGCTTAAATGAAATCTAATAATGCTAAATATTTGCTAGGATTACTAACATCTATAGCAAACAAAATTCAGAAGAATTAGTTTTTATCCTAGCAGTTATTTTGCCGAAAATTAATAATTTTCTATTAAATGCTTAGTGTCTGTATATTAGATCCCTCTTTTATATAATATCATAAAGATATCTGAAGACAAAGTTATCAACTTCAATCTGTGTTGGCTAAGTATTTTATTGTAAGATTTACAATGAATGAATATTTATTAATTCTCTTACACTTATTTTTTCTTTATAATAAATAAGTTTCAAACAAAATTTATATAAATATTATTTGATAAACACTTAAAATCGTGGAGAAAAACTTTTTAATTAACATTATAGAAAGTGTCTTATTGGCTGCCTCTTACAAGTTATTTTTAGTATTTAATTAAAACTGCTTAAGTTTATTTTAATTTGTTTGTAAAATAGTGAATCACTAATAAATAAAATTATAATATGTAAAATAATCATAAATTATCATTCTATTAGTCAAATATATTTTTATTGTATTATGCTCAAAATATTAAATAACATATCATTGTAAATTTGATAAATCCTGTTTAAATGATTAGAAATTTTCAAATGAATAAAAGGATCAAATTTTCATTTTATAATTTCTTAAGGCAGTGGTTGCCAAACTTTTTAACCTCGTGGACCAGTAAATTCATAATTTAAAATCTCACGTACCACTAATAGTTTTTAGGACAATAATACGAATATTTTAGTGTGAAATATATTTATGAAAAATTGTGATATAAGAATGCACATAAAATGTACCTAGTTAACAAAATTAAACAATTAATTGCAACTTTTTATGAATCCTTTATAAATGATGATTAAATAATAATAAAAAAATGATGATAAAGTAAACAAAAATTGCGAAAAAAAACAATTAAAAACTGATTTGTATATCAAACTTTTAGCATTATACATTCCTAGTGGGATGGGTATTCTTGTTTACTTGAAATAAAACCCCAATAAATGCTATAAAATCCCAATAAATACCAAATAAAAGAAAATATACACGTGGTTAAGATTTAAAATCATACCAGTCTTAAAAAACACCAATTAAAAAATATATAAATAAAATAAAAAAATACACAAAATTTTCCTTAACAACCCAATTAATATATTGAATACATTTTGTATTTAACTCAATACATCCTATTGAGGTATTTAAAGGTGGGCTTAAACCGGTAAAACTAATGTAAATATACATCATATAGGAGAGTGAAACAATAGAAGAAAGCAAAGCATATAGCTGAAACAATGCAGTTATAAAAATACGACTTATTTACGGTGGCGTCATTGTATGAAATTGGTTTTTATAACTTTTCACGTATTATTATGAATTGAATTATGTTTCAAAGCACTTTAAACATAGTATGAAGAGTAAGTATACTTCACATTTTTCTGAGGACCAACGACATTTTCTTGTGGACCACTAGTGGTTTGAGAACCACCACTTTAGTGACCCCTGTTCTTGGGATTAAACACCAAAAGTGAAGTATGCAAATAGTACAATGTTACACATTTTACGTTTGTTAAAAGCTCTACATAAATCAGTGTGTAGAACGCAATAGAAATAAGTTTTCTCTGTTTTGTATATAATTTAAACATAATGCAATTACATGGTTTGGTTAAAAATAATTTAAAAGTTTATTTTGTTTTAGGTTTCAGGGAGAAAATCAGAGCAGAAATAGCTGATAAACAAAAAGTATTTTAGATTATAAATGAAATATTTTTTCTTGATTATTATGTATTTTGATGATTTACAGTTTACTAAAGAAAGGACTAAACATTTTTATTACCTATTATGTTTAACCAAATACTAATTACTGTCCCTTGAATTAAAATATTTTCATCCAATATCTTAGAAATAAAATGCCAAGCATGTGTTTACGATTAAAGTTATAATCATTTAAAATTTATAATAATTAAAATAAAAGATAAATTCATAAAAGGTAAACTTGTAAAACAATGAAAAGAATAAAAAATTAAAATTTGAATAACAGCTCTCAAAGCATAAAGTAAAGTTATTGCCCACATTTTTAAGAATCAATGACCTTTAAAAAACGGATAATAATTTTCTACAGTTCTCGAAATTTTTCCTTTTCAAAAAATTCTATATCTGAAATTTTATCTCCAAAAAAACAGAAAATAAGTACTCATTTAAGAATAGTTAAGAACATTCAGTTTGTTAAATTATATAATAGTTAAATAATATATTAAATTATTCTTAAATATATTCAAATATTAATTAAACTACTACAAGATTTTAAAACTTTCGTTGGCCGACGAACTTGTCTAGTGGTCAGCGTGCCTGACTGTGGATAAGGATTTCCTGGGTTCGAATCCCGGTTCGGGCATGGATGTGTACTTTCTCTATCTATCCTGTCTTTGTCCTTTCCTTGTATGAATGAGGTGTAAATGGTTGCCTACCCTATAAACGAGTACCTAGGGCATGTATGTAGAGCAAAGTCGTACTTTCACCTTCATGGTTCTCTGATTAAAACGAAAGACGCTCCCAATCGACTTAAATTCGCATAGCCAAGGCATAGTGAGCTTAGCTTGTCCAAGTGTCATTAGTAACAACAAAATTTCGTGAGCTGTCTCTAAATTTCAATAACAGATTTATTTTACAAATACATAATTGCAAGTGCAGTCCACTATAAAATATAAACCTTCCTAAAATTACAAAAATTTATATTAATTTAATCAAATTTGAGAAATAAAATGTATTCTTTATCTTAAATAAGATAGTAACAAGAAATAACCTAATTAAGCAAAGGGTAAACATTTAAATTATTAAAAATAAAGTAATTTGTAAAATGATAAGATTTTTGTAAATCGCCCTTTAAACAAAAGCCGCATATTGCACCGATTGCAGTTAATTGTCTCTTCTTTTGCTTCTAAATCCATGTGAATATTTACCAGTTGAAGATAGCTTTGCTCCACTTAGCTTCAAAGAAGGACACTGGAAAAATAATTTTCAGATCTATAGCACTACAGACTAGTAAATATAAATATACCGAAAGTGAAGGCCTCCATAATTACCCTAATGGGTCAACAGTAGACAACTATCGGTGTATGTGTGTTCACTCGTTTTTTTTTTTTTCGTTTTGTATTCCTGTTTTAAAGTATGGTTCTGCATTTGATAGCGAGGTAAGGGCTATACAAATGGCATTAGTCCAACTTATAAATACCGCAGGTATAAATTTAAGAGATACGTTATCTTGTTAGATTTCCAAGCGGCTATTGAAGCAATAGCATCGATGAAGAGCTATGAGTCGCATGAAGTCTTTGAATGAAATAGTTTAATAAATAATTTAATAAATGAATTTGTCATTGCAGAACACAAAAAATATTTTTATTTAACACATAAAAACATACAAATTTTAAAGTGTTTAGCAAGTTTAATTTGTCAATATAATTCATAAACTATTAAAAATACTACACTTAAACAAAATTTTAATGCTGACCAACAATTTTAATCGAGTTAAAGTCATTTTAATTTTTATAGTTCGCTATTGAAACAGCGACATCAAGAATGACAGAAAATATCTATTCAATTTAAAAATAACAAGATTGTAAAACAAAGTAAAATATAAGTTTTAATTGACAAAAATTTTCTTTTTGAGGTATAAAGGAAAAGATAAAATGAATAATAAGCTAAAATTTGAAATAACAACTGCTGAATATCAGAGTATTGAATGATTATTCTGCTTGGAGTTTTTTTGCCCCCACATATAGCTGAAGTTAACTTATGGAGTAATTTTATTAGCAAGACGTTTTTAGACAACTAAAGTTAAATTTAAGGAGTGATAAATTTGGACAACACTCAAATCAACCCCAGTTGGAAAAGAACAGAGCTTCGATATTGCATGAAGCATATGAAACTTCATTTTTCTGTTTAAATATGGCCTCTGTAAGTTGGAAAATTAGCGGAGGATGTAGATTCCAATATTTTAGCAATGGTTCCAACTTACTTGGTTTCTACTTAGGTGTATCCAATAATTGTTGCAATCACATTTTTCAGTCAGCTATTTAATTCTCGTTCAATGATTCAACACAGAAATAGTTGTAGTTTTTAAAATCCAACACAATGACTAATTCATCTGTAGGATAGTCTCTTTAGATCTCTTTAATCCTTAGCGGTTGCTTTTTCGTAGAGTTCAGAAATATATTCAAAATTGAAAATTCATTTCTTTTTATTAGGCAAAAGGAAATATCATGTGCACAAAAGATTAAAGAAATTTGAATTTTCTCTAAAGGCAATTGCATATTAGATTGCATACTTTATAATACATAATAGTTTTTTAATGATATATTAAATTATTGATATGTAATCAATATACTTGTAGTTAATATTCGATTTTTAAATATGAAAATATAATGTTGCCTAACATTTTAAAATAGTTCTAAAAATCAACATTAGTGAAAACAAATTTCCAAAAAATGAAGTAAAAATAAATTCCTTGTCATAAAAGCAACAGGAGAAAAATATTATAAGCGTATATTTAATCAATATTTAAAAAACATTTCACATTTTTTGTTTATTGATCCCAGAACTTGCATGAACATCATAAGAAAAATAATGAAGAATATCTCCCGTGATGACATAACCATATGTCAACCATGATATTCATAAATTGTAATATTTTAGTCGGCTCGTTGATTCTTTTCCATGTTCTTACAGGTTCATTCAAACCTTCTAAAATCTACAAAAAAGTAACTCAAATTTAAATTCTTTTCATAATAAATGTTCCTATCAGTTCCAATTAATATTCTTGATGTTCTATATTAAATAAAAGCAAAACATTAAAAATATCAAAGTGCCTATCACTGCACCTGGTTTTATTCTTTTTTATTACTGCTGACATTATCTGAAGTGTGAGTATCGGAAAACGATAATTCTTTGATGATGTAATAATAATGATAATTCTTCACATTAAGAATTAATTATTTCAGACATTTTTGAATATTAATAGAAAAGTAAAGATAATAATCTCAAAAGTAAAATTTTTAATTTATTTGTATTCTTTCTTAATTTTTTATTATTTTCTTTCCATTAAATTCTATTTTTACATTTCTTTTTGCATTCAATTTACTATTTCTTTTTACCGTAAATGATGGCAAGAGGAATTAATTAAATTGAAAATTAAGCGAAACTAAAATTCCATAAAGAAACATTTTATAAAATACTTAAAATAATAAATAATAAGATATAAAATGTTTTTGAAATATTTATTTCTCCTTTTACCGTCTTAATTCAATTAATCTTCTTATCTATTTTTTTCATGATCCAAATCAATTACACTTGTGCTTTATTCTAGCATTTTGGCAAACACGAAATTGACATATAAATTAAGACCTTTATGCATATGTTACTCAATATTAGAATTATATTATTTCCCATATATATATTTCTGAAACATAAAAGGTTAAAATTTAAATAAGTAGAAAAGTTATCTAATGGAAAAAATTATCATTTTGAATTATTTTGAAACGAAAGAGTAAAATTCAATTTCTAAATTAAAGTTCTATATTATTTTTTAATTTATTTCTTGTGCTGTATAAATCGAATATGCGTGAATTAGAATGAATGATACTATGGAAATTAAAGAAAGTTTTCCATTAAAATACAAGCCAGTTTAAAACCAGATTTTTAATCACAATATAATTACAAATTAGTTTTGGATGATTCAGGAAATTATCGCATGATTCGATACCAAATGGAAAATAATCTATTGGGTTAAAACCATAGTAATGCACTTAGTGTTTATTGTGCAAATTTTCTCTCAGAAGAGATTTTTGCATATAGTGGGCCGGGTTCTTTTGACGTGAAGGAGGAAACCTAGAAATCTCTCTAGCACTCACCCTGCAGACATGCAAATTATATAAGTAGAACACCTGCACGTCTATAAAGCAGAGTGCTTCATATCTTTCTTGTTTTCTTTCTTTAAGATGTTTATACATATCTTTAAAATCAGATGTTCTTTTTCAATATAAAATCAAATTATACTCGAGTAATACTTATTAATATTCGAGTAATATTTTTATACTAGAATTTTAAGCATTCCAAATTTTATCGCTGTCAGGTATTTTTTTTATAAATTCGTAATTTATTCATTAAATGCGATTCTTTCATTATTAATTTCTGATTGAAACGAATGGAAAATAACAAGTGAAAATTATCCAGCGTGTTTCATTTTTCACATTAGAATTATTATTTATATTTACACTAGACTTAATTCTGATAATTATTGCAACATTTTTTTAAACTTAAACTTTAAAAGAATGTTTTATGCAAAAATGATTGCTTTCAGAAAATTTTGCTGTTAATAAATATCAAAAAGTTGTTTCATTACGGGTTAAATTTTTCCCAATAAAACTAAGAAAGAAAGCTATTTCATTTAAGATACGAATTGATAGTACTAAGTTTCTCTGAGGCTACTTACATTTTATTTAAAGTAAAATGTATAATCTAGTTTCTTAAACGCATTTTCATTATAATAAAATGACTGTAATATAGGTTTTCTATCACAATTATTCCTTTAAATCATTATTATTAATTTCGTGTCATACATCGCTTATTGACGAAAGTATTGTTACATTTTCTTCATAATTTTTCGCATTTATTAACTTTTCATGTTGTAGTATTTTATAGAGCAACCATACAATTTTCTTTGATATCGGTTGTAGTTTTTTGATTAGATGATACTTAAGTTCGTTAGTTAACTAAATACAAATCAATTATTACACAGTTGTTCTTCATTTAATTTAACAGTTATATAGTGATAAAAGTTGTATAGTTATATATATAAAGTGTTATATAGTGATATCAAATAGAGTTACATATATTACATTGTCATTCACTTATTACACTTTTGTTAAGGATACCCATGTCAAAAGAAGATAATGAGACAATTAACTTGATTTAAATTTAATAAACTGATAGTTTAATTTTTTTAACATTCTAGCCATATTTAAAATAACTAGAAAACATTTCGTAAAAATTTGCGTATTATTGCCCATAAATATTGTTTTAAAATATTATACTACATATTCATTATCTAAAAATCGTAGACCTCATGTTTGATATTTTGAAATGTGTATACCATATTTAAGTAATTTTTTCAACTAGCATACATCAGTAATTTCATATAATCTCTAATATTCTAGACTGGTATTCTATACATTAAATATTATTAAACAATACAGTTTTAATAATCAATCTTTCTCAGCATTAAATTCAAACTATGAAACATCAATGCAACAAAATTAAAAAGTTTATTTCAAAATGCTTCTCATCATGAATTTCAGCATTTATTTACTTTATTATTTATAAAATATAAATATTATTGTTGTGAGAATGTTGAAATAACTTATTAGTGATTATTTTTACATTTAAACATTTTCAACTATAATATTTTCACAATAAAAAACATCTTTTTTTACTCTTGTTTTCCAATGTTTTTCTATATTTTAATTAAAGTGATATAACAACATTTTTAGTAAAAAAAGACCTTTTTAAGTATGTTCAAAATTTCTAAAGATATTATTTAAATTATAATAAAAATTTGCATCACACTCACATTAATTAAAGATATTTTTAATTTGTGAGATCATTATTCATTCTAAAAGTCATTAGAACATGCATACTGTTATAGTTGTTTTGATTTATTAAAGTAATATGTTTATAAAAATTAAAGGTTATACATTTTTATATGAAAGTAATTTTTGAACTATCCCTTTTAACATTGGTTTGCAAATAACATTTATTGCGTAACTTCTGCACAAGAATAAAACGTGCGGATTCAAATGTAAATATTGATTTCTCAATTTGCATTTACAACTTTTGCAACATCGAAAATTAAATACGCAAATAATGGCTCTATTTTGAATATTAATAATTTGAAAGAAAAATGCATTAAATGTGAATAGTAATACTTTTTTTATTTGGATATGCTTTTGTTTGGTTATATTCACGTCAAAATATTATCAAGAAAATCAGAAAATAAAACTAAATAAATGGAAAAATATTCCGTAAATAGAGAGCACAAACATTTATTATAAAACTGAAATAATTATAGAAAATATTTAAAATACCATTATTGTCAAGAAACTTTTATTTTCAGAATCCGGCCATTATTTTATATTATATAAAATTTTGCTTTTTTTATGTTTTCTGAAATATAAACCATATAAGATATAAATATAGCAAAATATAAAAGCATTTTGCAGTATTTTTACGCACATAATAGCTAACAAGTTTATAACTAAAATTTATTTTGTTGAGGTGTCTCAGTAAGCTATATTTTCAGTTATATTTCTATACTTAAACTATACTTTAAGTTATACAGTTATATTTTCCGAATAAAATATTTATTAAAAGCAGAAAGATTTTTTTTGTAAAAATTTGTTTTATTTAGCAACTACTTTATGTAAAATTCTAGCTTGAAATGTTTAGTTTCAAATTAGTTAATATTTATTAATTTATGCTTAGAATGTTTTCTCATTTAAATTATGACACTCACGAAATATTCTACATTTTATTATTAAACTTCATTGAAAATTCTTAGCCAATCTTTTCCAAGTTATTTTAAACAAATGGTGCATTTAACATTGTTAATAAAAGTGTATCCCCTTTAAGTTTATATATTTATTCAGTGCAGTGTATAAAGAATAAATGATACATTCAGTGATTGGAGATAACTTCAATTTACGTAGTTGAAAGGGAAATAGCTTTGAAACGACTTTCTTTGTTAATAATTCAGTGACACAGAAACGTTACTAATGGAATTGTACTTTAAATTATGATTGGATCTAAACCAAAAACAAATTTTATATTTGACTCATCACACAAAGTAGATATTTAAGCTTATTAATAATTCTAAAGCTGTAATAATAAAATATGTTCAGCAATATTTTAAAGACACTGAGTAATTATCAAATCAACTAATGCGCTAAAATTAGCCAAATAATATTCTTAGAATGCATTAATGAAACAATTAAAATTAAGTAGATGTGAAAAATAAATATCTTTGAATTCAGTGTTCAAAGTATAGATCTGTTTTCCAATTATTCATTTTTTCTGTCCTAATACTGCATTTATAAAATCAATAAATCAATATATTTTGTCCATAAAATACAATATTTATTTTCAACATGTCAGTATCTATATTTATAATGATAAATAATTTCACATCATTTATTGCTAAGAATGACTGCTATAATTTAGAGTTAACTTTTGAATTACTCCTCATATGTACATCTATAACTTGATAAATATGAAACTTAATTTAAGATCATGAATTTTAAATTGTTGTTGTTGTTGTTGTGTCCAATCCTTCAGGATCTAGCGGCAGCTAGATTTAATTCATGATTCCACGCACCCCAGCAAAGTCAAGCACCAGGAGAGGGCTGTTGCGAACATCCTCTAAAGTGAGCCCCAAGCAATCGAGAATATGATGCGGGGAAGTCGGCAGCAGAGGGCACTTGGGACACGTTGGAAAGACTACGGCCGGATTCAAAGGACATACATTTTAGGTGCCTACTGAAAAGTCTTGTGATAGCCGTTTGGTCCTGTCTGCCAGCCTCAAAATGTAATGCTCCTCCTGATTTTGACCTACTGTACCAGGGATGGGCTGGAGGAGAAAGCCTCCGGTCTCTATTTTTCGCCCCGGAGAAAATCTCTTCAAAAGTTAGGTCATAATCAGTAGTGGCGGTCGCAGAGCAGCCTCTTTTTGCTAAGGTATCCGCAGCTTCATTCCCAGGATTGTTGACGTGGGAGGGGATCCACTGGAAGTGGACCTCCCGGCGCTTTGAAAGAATTTCAAGCATATTGAATATTTGGATGCTTACAAGGTCATTTACGCGCCTCCAGTCCTGTAGATGTTGGATTGAGCTGCGGCTATCTGAAAAAATCCAAATGTCACTAGAGTCTGTGGAGTGGAGAATGGTGTTTAATCCCTCCTTAATAGCAATTAATTCGCCATTTTAAATTGTAAATATATTCAGTAAAAGATTCTACTCGAAATAAAATGAATGGCTTAAAACTTTATTCAACGGTATTCCGACAGTAGTTTCAAGATATTAGAAAGATTAAGATAAGTTGATACATAACATAACAGTTAAGCATTTTCTTACTAATAATGGTGTCTCCTTACTCGTATCTGAACATCCTGGTGTTGCATTCAAACATTGAATTACTCGGTAAAAACAATGTAATTCATTTACGATGTCTATCATTCAAATTAACTGCTCAAACACTTAATGTTTTCAGTCCAAATGAAGCAATGGACACTATGATGACTTCCCACTTTGCAACAAATGACGTTAAATGACACAAGAGGACTCAAAATGATGCATAACAAACTGCTTCTTTTGTCTTGTTATGGATAAAAAAATCCCTCCAAGCTATGCGCACAGTATTTCCATCATCAGTAGCAGCTCAAAAGATGTGACATGGTATGTGTGACCGATTCCGTTGGTCCACCGTTCCCTCCTTTATCCAGTGATAAAAAATCTTCATTCCAGTTGCTTGATTTCATCCAATGTAGTCATATACTTCTCTGAAGCATAATCTGCAGTCATTATAGGCTACTATTCTTCTTCGATAGAATTCTAAATATTGCTCGAAAGATGGTAGATTCAAAGTTAAGATTTTATGAAATAATGTGCGAAAAAACAATTTTTCTATAGGCCATTAATTTCTTTGACTTTTATATGTAACTCTTGAAAATAAAACTTCAACCAGAAGTGATATCCACATGTATTGCAATGCAAAGGATTTTCATATTTTATTTCCACAAACGCATGATGCAAATTTCACATCATTTTCAGGCTTCCTTTTATATGTTAAAATTTTTTATGGCTAAATTATATATTATTGTTAAACACAGTCTGTTTCTAAAACCAAGGAGAGATATTAGCTTTTTTAAAAAATGTTATAAATGGTACTTTAGAATTTTGACAACATTTTTAAGCATTAAATGCATAAAATAAAAGTGAAATTGCTAAGTAGCAAGGAGACAAAATGTTTCTTTTATTTTAAATCCTATTGAAAATTCAAATATTTCATAGGTATTTCATAAGTAGCTTACCATTCTTCCTCTTCAATTAATAAATAAAATGGTAACATAAAAATATTGACTTCATTTATTTGAAAAATCGACGATATCCTTTGCCTACTGAAATTACCGAAACAAGTAATGCAATATTTGTAAACAAAATATATATATTGCATGCTTAACTGATATATATATATATATATATATATATATATATATATATATATATATATATATATATATATATATATATATATATATATATATATATATATATATATATATATATATATATATATATATATTTCATGTGAGAGGCAAGCGATTAAACGTTACATGTAAGTCTTTAAGTGAAAATTTTGACTGGCTTGAGAAATTAATCTGAAACCGGATCCAACGCTTTCTACAACCATACTATTAATTACAATTTAACAATTGACAATAATTCTGAATTTGTATTTTAAAACATATTATCTCTATTAGTTTATTACTATATTCAGAGTAATCTACTTTGACAGTTATAAAATTCTAGGTAAAATATTCAAAATCAGTTTTTAAAAAATATTATATTTCCCCATAGTTAGCAAGGATATTCCAGGCATGCCACAGACTGATTAAAAACTTTTGATTTATATTACGATCACTTTAAGATTAATCCTAAATAAAGAAATTGAAATATTGTTTTGGAAACTACCAGGTGAATGCGAAGGAAATAAGACTATTGTTTTAATAAAAGACACAATAAATTTACATTATTTCTTAATTTGAAATAATGTACATCACTAGCTATACATTTTCCCAGATTTCTGGTGATTTGTGAATGCCACACCGAAAAATGATCGGTCTTTTGAGGCCAGCCTGTCATCAAGTCAAGATTTGACGTTTTCGTAAGAAGTGAAGCGCTGGTTAGCTAATGCGTGTCCCAGTGATAAAAAAGCTGGTAATCGGAAGGAGCCAGTTCTAGCGAATAAGCCGTATGCTCTAAGGGCTCCAGGCCGAGTGCCTTAATGATGTCTTTGGTCGTTTTAGCACGGTAGCTGGGATCATTGTCATCAATGAAAATCACTTTGTGCTGCCGTTTCTTGTATTGATCGTGTTTATTCGAGTATAGCATCGTTCAAATCAAGTAATTGTTGCTTGTAGCGATCAGTATTAACGGTTTCTCCGAGTTTTAGAAGCTCATAATAGGCTCCTCCTGGTCACAGAAAATACACAGCATTGTATTATAGCCCGAGATTACGCTTGGAATTCTCAAAATAAATCTATTTTTCATCGCCAGTCACAATACGATTGAGATATTACTTGCGGTTGTAGTGGGCAAGCAACATTTCGCACACGATTTTTCGGTTTTCCCCATGACGGTACGTTAGCTCATGTGGTACCTATCTACCGACTTTTATTATCTTCAACATTGCTTTAAGACGACGGAAAACAGTGCTCTGGTCAACATTCAATTGTTCTGCAAGTTGTTCTTGTGTTTGGCCATCATCTTCATCGAGTAATGCTTACAATTCAGCTTCTTCAAATGTTTTGCTGGTCTGCCCCACTCCTCGTTATTCTCATAGAAATCACCATTTTGAAACTTTTCATACCACCTGCAGCATAACGCACTGCTTAGAGCATTTTCATCTTATGCTTCTACAAGCAATGTATGTGATTCGGCAGCATTTTTCTTCAGATTTCAGCAAAAAATTAATGGTGTCCACAAATCATGGTTGAAAGGCATAAAATTCAACATTTTTAACACAATAAAAAAACAATGAGTGCTGAAACTCGTCCAAAAGTGAACTAAACGTGAGTATCAAAGGTCAAACAATAAAAAAATAACGTGTCACGGTTTCGTAATGTTTGTATATATGCGTGGCGACTTTGCAATCGTCTCATTTGATATGCATACACCTGGTAAAGGAAGAAATAACTAATTTTGGACAATTTAGATACCAAACTTCATAAATTTAAATCATAAATGTTTCGAAGTAGCCATGGAAATTAACGTTCATATATTATAAATAGTGTATGCACAAATATGCTTGTGTTATTTATGAATATCATATGATGCATGAAAGTACGTGAAAATATTCGCATAATGTGTTTAGAATTAGATAAAACGAGGATACATGGAGCAAGTTGTTTAATATATGTATGTTTCAGCTATAAGCAGATCTTTTGCTTTAATATTTAATTAGCTATTTTAACTCATGTTACCAATAGTCATATTAATTTTCGTTCAAAAAATTATTTCATTACCAATAAATCATGCTTTTATTTCATTATCATGGATATTCTTTTATTAATATGCTAATAATATTAGGCTTGAAACACAAAGTTTCGAATTTAAATCATTTTTAATACAAAATAAGAAACAGAAAAAAATCTGGAAATCTGTTAGTAACAATTCGGTAATTTACAGAAAAAGCATGAATAAATAGATGCATTAAAAAAAGAAATAATACATTACTTTTGTGTACATAATTCTTAATTGTAGTAACATAATTCCTAATTATAATATAATGGGTAAAACTGCAAGATATATTTAAAATTTTTCAGCAGGGAAATATACATTTTTAATATAATTATAATTTTAAAGTAAATAATCATTTTATAAAACTTATGTTACGGGACTGCCTGAAAACTTAAGATTTTTATGTTTGCTCTTCTATTAGAATATGAATGTGATGAATCATATCATTAAACATTTTGCAATGTTATAATTGTGAATTAAAATTATCTAATGTTAGATAACTATGGTAAAGGTATAATAATAACTGTGAATTAAAATTGTGGAATTGCAGCTGAGAGAAATCTGATCTTATACAATGATCTTATACATATAACTTTATTTTTGGAATTCTTTTGAAATTATCATCTTACAATTTTGAAATATTTTATTATCTTGTAAACATATATCTTTTATCTATAATATAACTTTAATCTATTTTGTAGGTTTAAATTAAATTTTATTATTTTGCAATCACAAAAATCTCTTTTAAAACACTTC
The DNA here is from genome assembly GCA_037975125.1 of Latrodectus hesperus. Classification (NCBI taxonomy): domain Eukaryota; kingdom Metazoa; phylum Arthropoda; class Arachnida; order Araneae; family Theridiidae; genus Latrodectus; species Latrodectus hesperus. The sequence goes on along the minus strand of JAJQOW010000331.1, from coordinate 85,838 downwards.
TGAAATTCTGTAATTATGAGTAAATTTGCTCATAACTTCAAAAATACTATTAAAAGTATTTGCATTATTAAATTGAAATTAACTTTAATATTGCAATTAATGTAAAATCTAAAATTGAAAACATTTGAACTCATAAACATTTACGCATTTATCTTTCCAAAAATATGTAATGTTATTAACCATGTTTAATGTAAAAATTATGCTATTCAAAGCAACCTAAGTAGTGATATTATGAAAAATATATTATATTAATAAATATATTTATTATATTTATTATATTATTATCAAATATATAAACGTTTGTAATTTCGTCATTTTTAATAATCATAATTCAAATCTTGTACAAATTAGTCAAAAACAATTCTTTATCTTATTGAAATAATAATAAACATTTTAACAGCAATTTTTATAAATGTAGTAAAATATTTCACAATTTTAAAACTTGTTTTAATATGTAAGAAATATATTAAATCATATAAAATACACGTTTATGTTTACATTTTTGAATTATTTTGATTAAAACAACTTACCCTCTGCAATATTTAGATTACGTACTCATTATTTCCTAGAAATAGTACAAAGATAGCCATATTCCAATATGTGTACACAAAACATGTAAGAATTACCAAAAGTCAATCAGAGGTTTAAGAAGATTTAGATAAAAGTCCTTCTGAAAGCTACATTTAATTTTTTTTACAGTTAAAATATTTTTAAAACGTTAGATTCATAACTTTCTGAGTAACAGGAAATATCGTTCAATTTACAGGTTATGGGTCTTTTAAGTAATATAGACGAATGTCTTTCTCCATTCTTATACTTCGACAACTTTCATTTATCAACAAGGTCTATAGATTTATTAAACAGCTTAACAAATAATTAGTTCTATAAGTTTTTTTTCTAATTTTCACTGTAAATTATTGCTTTCAAAAAGAATTGGTTACAGTTAATGAGCCACATTCACAAGTCCCAAAGAAGAAGCGTAAAGACACTCAAGCATACCCAATGAAAATGCGCATGCACAAATGAAACAATCATTTTCCATCTGTTAACACAGTGGTTGTATAAACTCCATGCCTTTCAATTTCATGAAAGTAGTTAAACTCTATCATATAATTGAGGTTAACATGAAACAAACATTGATCTTTTGATAGTCTGGTCTACATTGATCATCAGTTATTTTTTCACTACACATTCAAAGCTCCTTGCAAATGGAAAAACCGTTTAATTTCACCTGACATCAAAAGATTGAAAAAATAATGTACTATGAGTATCAACAAAATCATCGCATTTGTTTAATGTTTTAAACTTACATATTTGTGTATGCCTATTATGAATGAGTTTTAATATTTAAGTTATAATCATTATTTATAAATAAAGTTATAAATTGGTATAGAAAGTAGAACACATAAATATATAACAGAGATTATTTGATTGCTATTCCATTTAATAACGCCATGATGTTATTTTGATAAATTCAGTAAAAGGTAATAGTTGCTATAAAAATATTAATCAAAATATGCGTACATAAATCTTGATTTTAAAAGTAAATCTCAACTGTGTTTCTGTCCTTTTATAAGGTAATTTTAAATGTTAGAAATCGTAATGAATAGTTTTCCCTCAATTCATAAAAATTTTAAATTATTGATGCCGAAAAAAGTCTTACCTGAAAAATACAGAATATTGTATATATGGTATTAATTATATATAATTTAAACAATTCTTCCAAATAATTTCATTTATAACTTCTATTTTTTTAAATTTGACAAGTAGTAAATATACATTTTTTATAATATTATAATCTTTTTTCTAAAAATATAATTAATATTAGCCATTTAATACATTTCACAATAATAACAGTAAAGAAAATCAAATGTACTAAATTTTCTTACATGTATGAGAACATTTGTTAATTACCATTCGATTAGAAAAATGAATGCTAATCATAAGAAATATTGTATTATTAGAAAATTTCAAGTCCAGACTTTAAAAAGTATGTTTCAAAATGTAATTATTTTCTTTGTTACGAAAAATATAATTTTTATAATTTTAAAAATAAAAAGATTTTAAATCATTCTGATGATTTAAACTGAAATATAATTTTTGTTCTAAGAGAACATGATTTCTGAGAATTTGTACCCTTCTAGATTAATAACTTGAATAACTTATTTTTTGAGGTTTGTGTTTGGTATAAAGAAAGCGAATTTGTATAAATAAAGTCTGAATATTTTATATTATTTAAATAATTATTCTATAAAACCATTAATAATTTTAATTAATTGTTTCGAGAAACACAGTTGCAGTTGACATATTGAATTTAATGTGACAAATTGTACATTAAAGTTAAGCTTAATTTCTAAATATTTTAATAAAATGAAATTTGAAAAGATTTCTCAAACACACACTCAAAAACAACATGCTAAATAATATGGCAGAGTGAATTTCTAAAACATAATCAATCTTGCTTTTATCGGTATTTAATTATAATAGCAAGAACAATAATAAATAATAATTTTTAACCACATTAAGAAAATTTGAAATGCAGATCACTTTAAATAAGCAATTTGCTAATTAAATGATCACATTTTTACAAAATTATTAAAATTAACTTTAAAAATATATTATTCAGTTTTGCTTTAAAATAATGTAGTTTCCCCAAACATAATTTCTATTAATAAAATTTTTCTAAATATTCATTTTTCCATATCTTATAGTCATTACGTAAAAGTACTTTAAAGCAAAATTTCATTTTGTCAGCTCAGAGTTAAATATACATATTTTATTTGCAGCATGAAATGTGTGTGTGGTATTAATTTTTAATATTCTATATTTTATACCTAAAATGAACATAGACTGTTACTTGTTAAATTCTTAAAGAGGAACTTACGTATGTTCATGTAACATTTAAAACAATATCTTTAGCTTAATATTTAAGGGCCAGAATTGGAGCATATTTAGGATACTAAAAAATAGCTATGTATTAGGATCATATTTTGGCTATATTTTAATCTGCGTAACGGGATTTGAAATATTTCATCTGGAAAAGCATTTGTCTGCACCAACAGTTCATTCTCACGGTAAAATAACGACCGATGTCGAAAAATATCCTCCATCTGACGTAATATTGAAGTCATCTATCAAACATTCTATTATTACACAAGGATGGAACAAAATTCGATACTTTCACTTTTAAGAGAAAAATTCTCTTGCGTTTTGTTGATCATTGTAGTCTAAACATAACTATATTTTTAACATTTGTTTAATTTTCGTTATTCTTCATATAACAGATTTTAAAACTCAAATTAATATAAACTATCTTATCAAGATTATGCATTATTAATTAATATTTTCTAACTATTATATTTAAAGATTTACCATAAGAATGAAACATATTTTACTTTAATGAAACTATTAGAACAAACTCGAAATACGCAATTTTCGAAAAAGTACCTGCTTATTGATTTGTAATTTTGCTCATAATAGGAATACGTAAATTATTGCATATATAAAAAATATATGTACATATATCGGAATGCATGTAACAACATACATTTTATGCAAAGTTATTTATAATATTATTTCATATCAATAATATTACTGTTTTAGGATTTATATATATATATATATATATATATATATATATATATATATATATATATATATAAAAATTTCGTGTCACGATGTATGTTCCCGATAAACTCCGAAACTACTGAACGGATTTTGATAAAATTTTGTAATCATTTATAATATGGTCCAACTTAAAAGATAGAATAGTTTTTATCTTTTAATTATTATTTTCAATATTTATTATACGACATTAGTGTTTATTTATTGTTTAGTTCTGTAAGTTCCTAATAGATGGCGGTTTAGCATCTAAGTTGCACAGGTATTCGGCAGATGGCGATGTGTTTATTTTTCTAGATTATACATCTTCGAGAAAATTAACGTGCGCGCGCAATCGCGTGGTTAAATATAGATTTTTACATATATTTTTATTATTATATTTTCATGATGTACACATATTTTTATATATTTTCATGATACATATATTTTCATGATGTATAATCATACTATAACAATTTTTTGTGAATCACTTTCATAATTATACTTTGTATTGTGTTATTATTGTGCGTGTTCAGTTTGAATATTTTTAATATTATAAATAGTAAAATAAAATTTTATTTATTGCTGTTTTTCTCTACTAATTTTCATACCACCTCCAAAACATGTAAGTATTTCTTGACAGCCTTTTATTTTTTTATTTTTATTTTATAATTTGATAATTATTAATTTATTCAGTAGAACATTTTGATCTAATTTATTTATTCAAATGATAAATTATTTTTAATTTTTTTATTTCAGTATAATACCGTGGAAAAGTTTTTTAGTTTTAATAATTAAAAATTGAAAAATAATAGTTCGATGTCAATGTTATCTACCTCATTTATAACGATTTATTTTTAGATGTTTTTAATTTATATAGTATATTTTATAAGTAAGTCTCTGATTACTAACTATAATTTAATATAAGATGAATAAAATGTAAATTCAGAAAGTATATGTTGATTTGTGCTTAATTTCAAAATTTCGATACTTTACCTATTACTTTTAAATTTTTTGTGAAACGTTTTATTTTTAATCTAATATGAATGAACCTATTTTAAATTTATTTAGAAAATATTAATTTGATTGTACCCAAGAATTAGTAAAAAATTGATTCAATGTATTATAAAAACTCAGCCACTGCAACGCGTGGCTGGGTCAGCTTGTATATATATATATATATATATATATATATATATATATATATATATATATATATATATATATATATATATATATATATATATATATATATATATATATATATATATATATATATATATATATATATATATATATATATATATATATATATATATATATATGTATATATATATATATATATATATATATATATATATATATATATATATATATATATATATATATATATATATATATATATATATATATATATATATATATATATATATATATATATATATATATATATATATATATATATATATATATATATATATATATATATATATATATATATATATATATATATATATATATATATATATATATATATATATATATATATATATATATATATATATATATATATATATATATATATATATATATATATATATATATATATATATATATATATATATATATATATATATATATATATATATACATATATATGGAAAAATATTATATATTTTACTACACCAACTTTTAAAATTTACAAGAGACATTAATTTTAATATTTATATTGCCCAGTAAGTTTCGAGTAAATTTATTTTCACATTCTAACATTCTATTACCTTTTACATGACTTCATAATTAAAGTAAATTACATATTTTCTGAATACAGTTGTATTCTTTTGTACTATTTCTTTATTATCAGATTGCAAGAACAATTAAAAATAGTTATGGCCTTTCTTTTTTTACTAGGAATATTTAAGATAAAAATTATCAATTAGGACGTTTTCATATATTGAATTTTTCCGAAGTACTATTAAAGGACGTATTTCTCGGGCTTCATTGTATGAAAAACAAATTTATGACATTTTTCCGAAGTCATTGCTTTATCTTTGAAACATGAGGTAAGAAGCTTTTAAATTAAAAATAATTAAATTCTACCGTAATACTGGGTGTTAAAAATTTTTCAATGGCATGTAATACTTGAGTTTTTAAAAATATATTAAAGATTCAGTTCCGTAGTTTATATAAAAAAACTAGGAAAACGGAACTGAAAATAATAAAGAAATGTTAAAAATATTTAAAAATATTTTTCGGTACTGTAAATGTATGCATACATTTTATTTTTAAATTCCTGCTATGGAACGACAAAATAAATTTCGATATTGTAGCTTCTAGTGACCAATGTGTATCAATCGAGAAATGTCTTATCGATAATTTAAAAACAATCTAAAAGAAGGGATTTAAATATTCGGGTTACGATGCACTCAAGAGAACAATGAGGATATATTTTCTTCTTTTATTCAATAAGCATATGTTTGTCTTTATTTGGAGTTAGCTCCTTATAAACTATTAAATGACCAATGAAGATAGCAGAGATCAGAAATGGGATCGTTACTATATTTTAAAGTTCAGCATTGGCACAAAGCTAAAATGCTGTTTACTGATGAAATCATAGTGTTCAAATTTGGAATTCATAAGATACTCAAAACTTCTTAATCTAAAGTTTGTCAATCCATGTTTCATAATAAATAACGAATATAAAATGTTTTTGATGAGGCATAAAAATTATGTTTTAAAAAGTATGAAATTATTTTCCAAAACATAATTAAAAAAACTGAATCACAGAATAAAAGCAAAAAATTCAAAGTATGCATTAAAAAACTACTTAGAAATAAATATAAAAAAAGATTTTTATTCGTCATATCAAAAAAATAAGAGAAAAAATATTATGAAATATATGGATGCAATGTGACATTTTGGAATTGTCAAAAATGCGTACAAAATCAAAGATCTGTTTTGGTTTCTTTCTGTGAAAAATACTATGTATTAAATTGCATCAAATATCTTACGAATAAAATTCCAGTGTAAAAAGATAAAATATGCTCAATTCTATGCCACCAGGCCATATACTATTTGCTATAATGCACCTAAAAACACTATATTTTTTTGTAATAACGGAGTGAATTAAGTCATTAAAGCGGATCTTAAAATTATTGCTATTTCTAAGAAATAAAAATTAACAACTAAAGGAAACAAAAAACTATTTTTAACATGATCAGAATTATGCATATCCCATGTAAAAACCACATTTATTCAGGCACACACAATAATAGAAAGGCTATAATCCATAAATATCCGACGATAAGATCAATTGCGCATTTTTAGGAATAACATAATATATATTTATATATATATATATAATATATATATATATATATATATATATATATATATATATATATATATATATATATATATATATATATATATATATATATATATATATATATATATATATATATATCAGGGTGTTTTTTCAAAATATATATATATATTTTGAAAAAGCAAAGCTTACTTTCTGGGACTATATTGGCTAGTGTTGAAGCCGGTATTGAAGTTAATAAAAAAGTAACAATGTAGTTACTCTTATCTGATGATAAAACCACTTAACCACTTTATGAACAAGGCATATATATATATATATATATATATATATATATATATATATATATATATATATATATATATATATATATATACATATTTACAAGGTGTCCCGAAAGGTCGTTGCCAAACTTAACGTGGTGGTCTGTCATACCATGGCAAACAAGATTTACATAGGAACTTGTGTCCGAAAATGTGAACAGCGACCGCTAGAGGGCAATGTTTGCAGGCGTAGAGGGGGAGAAAGAAATGATGCTGAAAGAGGTTTCAATTTGTCTTTTATTAAATAATATGATTAAATTACAGAAAATGTTCAAAATTCCTTCCATTCGCAACAATGCAAGCTTCACAACGTCGACGCATACGTGCTGCCGCTTCCACGATCCTGGCGACAAGATCCGTGTCCGATATGTCACGGGAATCTCGTATATCAAGGATTTCATGTATCCCCGCAGGTAAAAATCCAGGGGAGTCAGGTCAGGGGATCGCGGTGGCCATGGGACTGGTCCACCTCTGCCAATCCAGCAATCAGGGTATGTCCTATCGAGATATTCCCGTACACTGTGGTTAAAATGCGCAGGCGCTCCATCATATTGAAACCACATGTTTCGTCGTGTAGCTGCTGGAAAGTTTACCAACAGATCCGGTAACACACTTTCTAGAAAAGTATGATAGTTATTCCCATCGAGGCGTTCAGGAAGTAGGTAAGGGCCAATTAGCATGTCACCGATAATACCAGCTCAAACGTTAATGCTGAAGCGTCGTTGATTTGCATGAGCACGTGTACATCTTGGGTTTTCATGCGCCCACACGTGCATGTTGTGCAGGTTCAGAACACCATCCCGTGTAAAAGATGCTTCTTCAGTAAACAAAATCCACCATGGAAAATCCATCAGTACAATCCGCTTTTGCAAATACCAGCGTGCGAATGCAATGCGTTGGGAATAATAATCATCGCACAGTGCCTGTACTCTTTGGATGTGGTAGGGGTGTTGCCTGTCCTCGTGCAGTATGCGCTGAATGATGGAACGAGGTACACCCAAGACGCGTTCGATAGCTCAGAGGCTTATTCCCGGGTTCCTTTCAAATTCCCGTAAAACAGCTTCCTCTGCGACAGGTGTGCGTGTAGTGGGTTCTCGACCGATGTGGCTACCTGTCAGTAAAGCTCCTGCCTCGCAAAATCTGCGAAACAGTTGCCCAAACAAAGCACGACTTGGCTGACACTGTTTGGGAAGCGCTCAAGGTAGATCCTTCCCGCGACTCGTCCATTTCCATCCGCAGCACCATACGCGTAAATCAAATCGGCCAATTCTTCATTAGAAAACCGATTCATCGTTCTCCTGCAGCGTCGTCGCCTGAAATTATCACACCTCCCACTCTCCCATCAGCCTGCGAACATTGCCCTCTAGTGGTCGCTATTTGCATTTTAGAACACAAGTTCCTAAGTAAATCTTGTTTGCCATGGTACGACAGACCAGCACGTTAATTTTGGCAACGACCTTTCGGGACACCTTGTAAATATATATATATATATATATATATATATATATATATATATATATATATATATATATATATATATATATATATATATATATATATATATATATATATATATATATATATATATATATATATATATATATATATATATATATATATATATATATATATATATATATATATATATATATATATATATATATATATATATATATATATATATATATATATATATGCCTTGTTCATAAAGTGGTTAAGTGGTTTTATCATCAGATAAGAGTAACTACATTGTTACTTTTTTATTAACTTCAATACCGGCTTCAACACTAGCCAATATAGTCCCAGAAAGTAAGCTTTGCTTTTTCAAAATATATTATTCAATGAAAATAGAATTAGGTTCTAATTTACATTTCTGAGTTATTAAAGATCTTTAGACACAGCATTAACTTTATGTATCAATTAAAGTATTTGTTTCTTAACAATTATTGAATTTGAATTTCTTCAAATCTATCGTATGCTTTTTTGAATTTGAATTTTAAAATTCAAAAAACCTTTTTTGAATTTTAAATTTGCATAACAGATATAATTTTACCTTAAAAATATTTATTTCGATACTCAATAATACTAATTTTGAGTTTATTCTCTACTTCGTTACATTTTCGATATCTTATTACCAGTTTTGATAGCGAGTAGTTTCCTGGAATATAAACACATTTCGGTTCAACCTTATTTTGCGTATTTTCCTGTAGTTTTTTATTTCATTATGTGCAATGGATACAGAATCTTTAGAAAAAGCTCCATTTTGTAGTAATGATTTTATTTACATGATTGTTTATTGTTGACAGTTAACTTCAGAGTATCAGACTAGTCACGAATAAAATGATATATTTGTAAATACCTTCCGTTTTATGTGATCCACTTTTATAAGTTTGCTTAGCATTTTTAAATTATGTTCTTTAATTTCATTCGAGAAATAAAAACTCAAACACAAACCTTTTCAAAGTATATTCTACAATTTTATAGGAGTAAAATGTTTTATGAATTTTGGTGATAATATGTTTCCTAATGCTTTCGATATCTCTTGAAATAGCACTGACATAAGTTAATAAGTCAACAATAAGCATTTTAACATTGTTTCCATTATTGTAATGAAAGTAACGTGTACGTTTAAATTGAGATAGAAAAGTACCTTTCTGGAATATGACTGATTGTACCTTATTGGAATATGTTTCAAAACATATATTGCCAACACTTTCCTACAATTTATGTGCATCAAAATGGACTATTATAATATAATCCATGTGTCATTCATCCTGTGTCATTAAGATTCTGCTTACTCATTTGTTTAAATTAATATGACCTAAAACTTTCACTGTTCTCTTGATTAAAACTTTTCCATGACACTTAAATCATACTTGCAAATAGAAAAATTAAGATATTTTCTAAAAATTAGTTCCTAACAGCAAAATATATAGTATTGAACTGCTTTATTTTTAAAAGCTCACACTTTTTATAGTATTGCAAGAATCAATCAGAATAAAGAAATAAGTAAAACAACATTAAAAAATAAAGATAAAAACGGAAATAATTTTTGACATTTTTTTCATATATCATTATTAATTAATATAAAATGAATACCACGTACATAAATAGGAATATATTTCGAAGCCTACTGTTTTCTATTTTACTATTAAAAGTATTAATTTTTGATATATTAAACTTCAAAAATTATTTTATTTAACTATAATGATTTCTTTAAAACCTGATTTACTTTTGTTTTTAATATTATTATAATGATTACAAAATATTATTTTCAATTCCAGATTATATAATTGAAATGAAATAATTAACTTGTGAAATTTAAAGATACGTATTTACCCAAAAAATATTTTGCTAAGCAATATAAATATTTTATTAAAAAATTGAATATTCTTATCTAAGGAAAACTTCTATATATTCTAAAAATAACGGAACAATCCGATCTATTTATGGAAAAACATCATCTCATCGCTTTGACCTATAGCTATTAATTTTGAAAGTCACCAATAATTCATAGTTTTAGCCTTGTAGCTAAGGAATTAATTCCTAATTCCTTAGCTACTTGGCTATCCTTCCCTATGAAATCATATTTAAAATATTGAAAATAAATCTTAAGTATACGAGAGAAATATGATCTTTGTTTGGTAATCACTTTGGTGTGTTTTAACAAAGCTTTTTTCAATTAATTACTCAAATAATTGTTCCATTTTTTCTGAATTTTTCTTTTACATTTCCTTAATATTCCTCCTTATTAAAGTTTGCTTATCTCATTAAATAATTCAATAATAATAATAATAATTACTAAAATTTTATTATTCTTAAATTATTACAACTTTTTTTAAAATAATCACTAATTATTTTAATCATTTTAACGTATGAATTTTAATGAATATTTTTAATAAAAGTATAACGGTCTGAAAAACAAGACTTTATTTTAAGAAATTATTAAATATTTTCTTAAATTCCTCACAATTATTTATCGACCAGAATTTGGCAGAATCTTTCTGTTTAAACTACTGTATTTGATGTATAGCAATGAAATAAGTTTATCTACTGTACGAAAGAATTTTTTATTATTATTCCTTTTCCATAAATTCATTAGTTAAGTTATAAATAAACTTTAATTATAAATAAATAAACTTTAATTTAAAAATACTCATACATTGCATGACATTTACGTTTTCTTAACAATATATACTTTTGATTAAACATGTTTGTACCTAAAATTACAATATTGAATTGGATAACAAAACAGAAAAATTATAATGTTTGTCCATCAAAAATTATAATTCTAGATAACATTTAAACTTTTTGATCAGATATATTTTTGACTACTGTATGAAAAACACATTGCAAACATTTTCAACTAAATCAATCGGAGAATCTAAAATTTGTATGCTATAGTATGAATTATGCTGTGTTTGTTTGATTGGACTTATAAATAATATTGCATATTAATTTATTCACCCTAATTGTTATTGTTATTCTGAGCAATTATTATGTACTGAGCAATTATTGCACCTTATTGTTATTCTGAGCAATTATAAATTATTAATTTTCATTTTTTAGATAGATTTTATAAAATTCCCGCAATAATTTTTAAGCAAAAATTATAATTGCGGTTGGGATATAATAGCAAATGCAAAACTTAATTTATGATGATCGATTATTTGAATAAATTATTAATGATATATCTAAGAAGATTATTCCGAATTCTCACTTTTACTACGCTTGTTGAAAAAACTTTATGCTTAATTTTTCCCCAAAAACCTTCCTTATAGAATAACACTAATAAAAAGAGAATTTTTCCCAAATAATGGTTTCATTATAGTTTTTTAAATAGTACTATTTACTGGTGGCATCATTATCAATATTTTTGCGCAAAACAGTAACAAGAAAAAATACAAAGAAAAACATGCAGGTTACTTTTCACCTCGATAAATCAATATCATACATTAAATATATTGCATGAATTTGATCATATTTTATTAATTTGGTGGTTCTTGTTTTCTATTAATTCAGTATGTGATATTATTTAAGTTTGCTATTTATAGCTTTATTGATATTTTTCTTGCAAATATAAATAACAAATTATATAAAACTATAAATAGATATCTATTAATTTATTTTTATAAAGTTTTAAAAACTTACTTCCATTTAGTTAACTCTTATATGATGGCAACAGTACAGCATCCCTGATTAGATTCCATAATGTTTTCGAAGATAACAGCGCAAGATATTCTTGCAAAGTATACAAAATAATATAAAATTGGAAATTCAAATTCAAACAAAAAATTTAATTTTTTATTGTTTAAAAATACTAGAAAAGTTATTTTCATTCAAATGACAAATTGCGAATATAAAATTTTATCAGTTATTTTTCAGTAAAAATAAAATGAAAAACTATTTTGATGTTATTTTTCAAATAAAAATTAGATTGGTTTAAAGCAAACTTTATAAATATTCCAAAATATTTTATTGATTATGATAAAATACCTAACGAATTTTATAAATTATAAGCAATTATCACTATCAGTAAATTGTAAATATGTCGAGGGTACATGTTTTAAAAACCATTATAATTTTTATATCATTGTTTCATATTTAAATTTAAAAGCAATAAATATGAGATAATTGTGTATGACTGCGATCATTATTATCAACATCTTTGTAGAGTTATTTGCCAAAGAATGGTGAATAGACATAATATTTTATCAATAATGAATTGTATTTTAAATTTAAAAAATAAGCTTACATTTTTATAGCATAAAATGGTTTTCCTTTTAAAATGCATCTTTGATATTTATTTCTCTCAAAATATAACTAACATTTCAGTAAAGAGTTTTTTATCATTACATATTTGCACCGTTTCTAATGTAACTTAATATCTGCATGAGTATAAGTTACTGCAAAGTATAAAGAATCCTCAATTTTCCATAAATGAATGATAGAAATAAAGCAAGGGAATGAGAGGATTACTAAGTCTTTCCTTCCAGTTAAATACACCCAAGTAATTATAGCTAGCAATTCAGTCATCCCGTGTAATCCTTCAACATTCTTCATAATTCCCAGATTAATAAGATGAAGTTTCAATCATCCTGCATTTAATGGTTAAACCTATTCACGCAAAGATGTGTTGCTGTGATGAACCCTAAATGTCATAATAAGATCAATGTGAAGTACATTTATGTTTAGAAATATAAGCAATATATCAATATTACAAACCAGAATACAAATTAATATATCCTACATTTATTTATAATTAAAATACCTTATTTTTATTAGCAGTTTTATGTAGTGTTCCTTTGAACGCAAAATTATTTTGTTTTAATTATAGTAAACTGAAAAATGAACTATTTTAAGAAATAAATTGATTGTATTGTATTTTTTAAATTGTTTCAAATTCGATGGCAAAGTTTTAATCATTGCTTAAGTAAAGGAATTAATGAATTCTATATCCTACATCATATATTATAAAAATTATACAGCATTGGAGATATTAAAACTTAAGTTCAATGTCCATAATCCAGTGATAATCCACAATGTGGCGTGGCCATCATGACATCGACATTAAAGAACCAATCACAGTAGGCAGGTGGTATCGTAGTGCAGTTGAGCGTATATAAAGGCAGTGTGAGGGTTTCGTGGTTGGTGTTATTCAGAAAAGAAGCAATTTATCTATCATACAACAGAGTATGATCATTGGTTTTCGAGCCAAGGGTGGAATTATTTCCGACGCGGATGGTTTTTTTGAACTGCTTGCGTGCCGCCTTGGTAAAAGTATATCCTGTATTGTAAAATGGCACTGCCCAAAATCAACGACTGGTCAAATGTTTTAAGCCATGGGCCGAAGATGACAGAGATAATCAGTAGCTGCAGAGATACATTAGGGCTAAAACGCATGATACCGTGAAGCGACTGACCTCCCAGACTAACCAATGGGCTACCAACAGTGCCTCCCAAAATTTTGTTCATCGAACGTTGATGCAGTGTCTGAGCCTCCAAAGTAGACGCCTAGCTCATGCACTTATGCTGATGTTCATGGGCGGTTAAGGCTGGAATTTACATCCAAGGACAGCAACTGGACGTCCATTAAGTGGTGACAGGTACCGTTTTCCGATGAATAACGTTTTATGCTCTATCGGATGGATGGATGTTGGCGCACAATACGTGAAACATTTGAAAGCAAACTCCCTTGTTGGAGACGGGAACATAATTGTCTGGAGAATATTTCTCTTGCATTTTTTGAGCTCACTCATCATTGTGAAAGGCACAATGGATCAATAAAGTGCTTATCTGTACTTGTGGATCAATTTCACTCCTACATGTGCATTTTTTTCCTCAATGCTCAATGCATGATGATGGTATCTACTAGCAGGATATCGTGAAGTGTCATACAACTGACAGCGTACGTGTGAGGTTCGAACAAGACAAGAATGAGTTTACCTTTCTCAATTGGCCAGCAAACTCACCTGACTTAAGCCCAATCGATCATCATGATCTGGTGAAATGGATCCTCGTGTTTGCGAAATGGATCTTCGCCCTCATAATCTAGTGCAAATAGCCTTGGCATTAAAGTCGACATGGCTCAATGTCCCAGTCAATACCTTTCGGAACCTAATTCATTCTTTTCTTGTAAGTCTCGCAGCTATTCGCTCTGCGAGAGGTTGTTATTCTGGCTTTTGACAAGTGGTCATATTAATGCGACTTTACTGTGTAATAATGTAAAATGATTACTTTCCATTTTCGTCTTATTTAAAGTATTTATTTTTATAGGAGAATTTAACTTATTACCTTATTTAAACAAAAATGAGTAGTCATTTAAAAAACTGTTTTTTTTAATTATGAATGGCAAATTTTTTTAATGAAAGAAGATTTCAGAAAGAATTTTCTAATTCTTCAAAACTCATTACATATATTTTCATATAATATTGATCATTCTATTTCCTGTTACAAATTATAATAAATGCATGATAAATAATACTTAGGAAAAATATACAATTTATATTATGTTTTAAGAACATTAGAAATAAATTGTGCACTATTTACTTTTCAAATAAATACTTACAAGAATTTTCATAATACAATATTAAATGCAAGGCAACCATATTTAATAATAAAAATATGATTTTACAGTAATTCCTTATGTAACAATTAATCATGTAACATTTTTAAGTTATCAAATAGAATGAAAATTTGATTTTTACAAAGTGTTAACTTTTCATAACATTAGTTTTTAAATCAATTAGAGGAATACTGTTAATACATTAAAAAAGTGCATTCAATTTTTGTATAAAATTCTTATGGTAATTTTCATGAAGTATTAAAATTTTTATAATTTTGTAAACATACTTTGCGCTTATTTCTTAAATTATTTATAAAATTAAATTGAAGAATAATATATTTATTTCTATTTCCATTTAGTGTAGTACATCATTTTTCATTTTAATTTAAATTTTAAGAAAATATTATTTAAAACAGTTGATTTTTCAAATGTGATGTCGTGGGATTTTGCACTTCATTTGAAGTACAAATGTTAGATGCTGTCGGAGAAAATGTATAAATCTATATTATATCTATTCCTTAATTTTCTCAACCCTTTACATATAATTAAGTCAGATCCAACACATTAATTATATCTCGATAAAATTTTTAGCAATACTAGGGATTCAAATTAAGACTATTTGACTAATGTCGGCAATTATTTAGGGTGAAATTAATAAGTAAGGAAAAATTAATTAAATTAAGGTTTCACTTACAAATAAATTGCTTAAGTGAATCAAGAAATCTCAAATATTCAATATAAATAGGAAATCTTGATGAGAATTACGCCATTAATAAGCTTCATAATTATCCTTAAATTATTAACGATAATTGGTTTTTCCCAGTTAAAATTTTAGTATATTTAAATTTGTCATGAAAGTACTTGAAATGATTTCCACTTTTAATGAAATAATTTAATTTTCTCAATTAATTTATTGGCTTATCTTTTGGTATGCCTTAATCTGTCTAAGATTGAATGTGTGTCGAAAGGTTCAATAAGTGTCTTCTAAAAATGCAGTAGCAATAAACTTTACTAAGCTTTTAAATTATCTCCTGAATTGTATATTACATTATATTTACATTATTTTTATACTACATTACATTTACATTATCTATTGTCTTGTATAAATAATATTTTTCAACGGATTAAATGAAATCAGTAAAAACAAGTATTTTAATATTTAATGTGAAATTTCATAATTTAAAAACAAGACTTAATTGGAATATAAATTATTTTTATATTAATAAATAGGACTGATCTGAATAGTAAAATTTTGGATTATTTTTAAATTTGAATTCACAAAATAAATAATGTTCAGTTTTATTTCTTTTTTGAAAAATTTCCTTACTTATTAATATCACTCTATTTTGTTATTTACACTTTAACGAAATTTTTCTCTGGTTATTCATATCAATTACATATTACAAAACAACCATGAAATACTATAATGATATTCTTATCCATATAAATATAGAGTAATGAATAGCACAAGAATGTATTTTTGATGTGACGAAAAAATATGTGGAGAAAATTTATCATTGCAATGGCAAAGAGTAATTGAAATGCATGTTTTAATATCATCCTTTACTGTAAAATATTGCTTAATGGACAAATATTTGAGTGAAAAATATAAATATTTACTTTATTTTTTCAGCTCAGATATTTTTTTATTATTTTCATGTACATACTAATTACATAATGTTAATTATAATATTAATTATTTTCATGTACATACTATTCAATGTACATACTAATGTCAATTAATGTATGTGAAATATTTATATATATTGGATTGGATTTAAAAAATAATGAAAGTAAATCTAATTTATACATAATATGGAGGGTTCTCTGATATTCAGGAGGGAAACTAGTTACGATTTTTATGTTTTTTAGTTTGGAGTTTAAGTAAAAAACTATTTGCTAGCGAAAATGACGTAATGTAGGCAAATAATTATAATTTAAATGTACTTCAAAAAATTGAATTATATTTTAACCCATTTATAGGACGCCAAGTAATCATTTCAAAATTTTGAACTTTTAATGCTTATTAACAAAATACTTTCGCACTTGTTAAGATATTTTGTGAATAATGTTTGAAAATTGCGAATATTTTTATGCATAAATGTGAAGCGAAATTATTTGAAAAATAAATCTATGCTAAAAACCAGTAAATTAGTGTTTAGCATTTATAAAAGTTTTAATTCAACTCTAAAACTACTCAATTGTCTTACCAATACATGAAATGTAATTTTCGATACATAATGTCAATCAGCTAATAGTTTATTCAGCTAATTCGAAGCTCTTTACAAATTTGATGACAAACTTACCTTAATAAAAGATATTTTTTAAATTGTGTTTAATGGAAATATATAAATAATTTTTATTCTATATAATATTATTCGCAAAACAAATGTACAACTGGAATCTAGAATAATTAGCAAAACAGTTAATTCAAACGAGCAAAAAATCAGTAAAAACCAACAAGATAGTATCAAAATTTACTCTACAATTGGTTATAGAATATTTCAAGCAATTTAAAAATGCATACAAAATGTTGAAATTTTATAAACATTTTAACACACACACACTAAAAAGGTTATTTTATTGATATCAGCTTCAGAATGAAATATATTTAAAAATGACTCTTTCATGAACATATTTCATTAAAAACATTAAATAATATTCAAAAAAACCTTGGCATCTAGAGGGACTGGCTTGGTTCCACTAAAATTAGCAAAAACCAACCTCTATTATTGTTTTAACTTTTATAATAAAAAAGTAATTTTGTCAATGTAATTTTCAAATGTATTAGAAAATATTTTTTCATTATCGTAAATATCGTAAAATTAATAAATATTATATAAGCATATTAAATCAAAATATGATAAAATAAGTTAATTAAAAAATAGTCTTTTTTAATTATCATACCCCAAGAAAGTATTGCTGTTGACGCGTCAATATCTATTTGGGATTGATAAACTATGTTAAAATAAAGGAAACAAAATTCATTGTGTTTAATATAACAGAGAAAACATTGATTGCAAACTTTTTCTGTGAAGATCTGCTCTCACTGTTTCTTTTCTTTTTTGGTCGTTGATATTCATTTCAAAAATTCTGTTTTCGAATCATTTCTTCAGAATTACAAGAAGATTATCTGAATGTGCATTCATATATAATATCTATTTAAGATAAATTTTAAGACAGTTTAGAATAAGAATAAAAAGAAATTCATTCGAGCAGAAAAGTGGAATTCTTAGCTTTAAGAACTATTGAAAACTGCTTGTGACCTTAGTGAAAATGTTAGAAAACATGATTAGATTTCTCTAAAGGTAATAAACATATTTAATGAAAGTAATGTTTTAATAATGTTGAATTATTTCGTGGTGGTTCCTGTCTATTAAATAATGAATACTTTGAATGTCTGTAGCCGTATAGAATTAAAACTTTTAAAGCTATTTAAATAAACCTACTTTGGTCAGCTTATTATGTTTCCAGGAAGTTTGCTAGAAATAATAAATATCATAAATGTTTTTCTTTTATCAAATATTAAAAATCATTCATGCGTAATTTCAGTGAGAAAGTCTTCAATTTTTGAGATTGAACTTGACTTGTTAAAATGTGCTGTTAACATATGTTTAGTTAAAAAAAGAGATTTCGGATTTAAAATGTGTCTTTCTTGGTTTAGATAAAATAATTTAGGATAATTCGTATTTGTTTTTAATATTTAATTTAATTTTTATACATTTTTGTGAAAAAAATATCATAAGACAATTATTACGATTATAATTTATATAATTCGTACATTTATTACATATGTATACATATATTTACATGATATTAAATCTACAAGAGCAAAAACTCAATATATAATTTATATAAAATAATACAACATATTTTTCATACTAACATCAATGAAATTGATTAAAATAAACGGCACAAGAATTGCTAAACTTTGCTTTATGCTTATGCTTTTTGAGATAAATATAATTTTTAGATAATTGTGATAGAAAAATTAATCCAAATTAACATTTTCAATAGTATCTATAGTTATTAAAAACTATAAACTATATCAAACAATTCACATGATGCAGTATAATATGTTTTACAAGCAGTTGTTGTAATTTTATAAAATCAAAATATTGGATCTGGAATTTGAAATAAAAGGAA
The DNA here is from genome assembly GCA_037975125.1 of Latrodectus hesperus. Classification (NCBI taxonomy): domain Eukaryota; kingdom Metazoa; phylum Arthropoda; class Arachnida; order Araneae; family Theridiidae; genus Latrodectus; species Latrodectus hesperus. The sequence goes on along the minus strand of JAJQOW010000331.1, from coordinate 66,379 downwards.
AATTGAATATAGTACTTAACTTATAAAAAAACAAATATTTTGAGTATCATGTTTGATATAAATTTTGCAATTGTATAACATAATTCATTGGTGACAAAAATTTAAAAGTGTTACTTCAAATACCATTCACAACAGTCGATAAAATGTGATTCGAAAATAAAGTACATATACATATTTTGTTAAGTCATGTTTTTGTAAAGATTTGGGATCTATCATACGCGACTATTGATATTTTCTTCTATTGGAATTCTATATGTAAATCAATGACAGTGAATTTTAAAAATACTTTCCTTAGTGGGGTGGGGAAATATGGTTTAGTAAAACATTTCAACTTAAACTAACGATCACATGTTTGTTAAGCATATATAAAAATTTATGAAAATAATTTGTTTTCTCATTTATAAATTATAAATTTGAATTTACAATATATATATATATATATATATATATATATATATATATATATATATATATATATATATATATATATATATATATATATATATATATATATATATATATATATATATCAACATATTTTTTACTCATGAAGTTGAATTCATCACATCAGATTTTGAAGTGAATATAGAGATTCTACTAATTAAGTTTTTCTATGAATATTTGTTATAATTTTGATAAATTTTAGAAGAAATTGCAATACACAGATAAAATAGTATTATTAATCTAGACATAGTGCTTTAAATTTATAGTAGCTAAAACTGTACAAGATTGAATAAGATGAGCATACCATTAATGACATAACTTGTTTATACATTCTTGTTATATCGCTTTCTGGCCTTATTCGATGGCTTGAGTATTACGCAATAATCACCACTATTATGTGCGTATCTCTAATATAATTATTATTATCAATTGCATTTTCCTACATATTAAGCTCTTTGTAAAGCCTTCTGTTCTAGAATATAATTCTATCAGCCATGGTGAACGGTAATCAGAAATTATTGAAAATAAAGTTCAAAACTGAGATTAATTTATTGTGAAATATAAATACACATTTCTCATGTCAAATAAAGTTTTATTTATAAAATTTTATAAATTTTAGCATTTTTATTTTATAAACCAATGATTTTTTATCACAAATTCATAAAAGAATGTAGAGTGTTTTAAAAAATAACCATTGTGAGTTTCTCAAATAACCAAGAAAAAATTTCATAAAAATATTACACATTATTAATGTAATGTTAAATACTAAATTTTTTGCGAGATTTTACCAATGTCGTGGAGATGTAGCACAGTTGCTTAGATATTTAATATTCAATAAATTACTCAAATTGTTTTATTAATTGAATTCAAAACTTTGATTTTGTTAAAAATTTTAACAAATCAGATTGCATTAATAAAATCTAGAATAATGTTAAGTGAAAAATATATTTTACCATTTAATCACATTTTGAAGTGTTTTTGTACAGTTTTATAGCTTCAAATTCTCGAGAAAATTTTCAAACCTAAACATAAGAGTTCTTGAATAATGTCTCAAAAGAAAATCAAAATTAAATGAGAATTTTCAGAAATATTCATTAAATCAAAGCAATCATCCTTAGAAACATACGAATAAAATTTTTAAAATATATAAAAGATTTGATTAGTAATTCCGTGATTCCATTACAAAGAGTCATTCATCAGATTTAATTATAAAGTATTTTGAAAACTATTTGCTTAAAATACTTTTTAAAAGATTTACATCTTTGCTTAAAAGACAACTAATATTATTGAAAAATGCATTATATCTTTAATGTTACTTGTTTATGAAATAAATTTCATTACGTATATTTGATACTATTTTTCTTTAATTCAAAAGTATTAGAATAAACAATGTAGAAAAAATACTCATTAAATTATAGCGAGAAAGGCAATTTGTTCGGAACTATTTAAGCATATAAATTTCTGCTCATCTAAATTACTCTAATTACCTTTTTATACACGCATCACTAACTTCTTAGGTGCAATGTAGGTTATAATTCTTAAACATACAGAGTTCTCTTTGGTCATGTTTAATATTTTAACTCAACCATAATGAGTTTTTTTTAATAATATGTTTAATTAACAAGTTGTGTCAAGAAGTAACTCATGGTGGTTTATTAAAATGATTTTTCTTGTCTTTGAAGAATGTGAATGAGAGAAAGGAAGGAAACACACTCTTCAATATAATTAGAAATATTTCATAATAATAACAGTAAGAAATTGCGACAAAAAACTTCTGATTGATATCTTTTATTTATTAAAATTGACTTGATTATTTTAAGTTCAACTGAAATAATTTATTTTTGGGTAGTTCAATAAATGCACTGCGTTCATTGGCTTGAATTTCAGAAAAATAGTAATTTCTGAAGGATTAATATCTGAATAGTGAATGTTTCCCAATTTCGTTTTGTAAACATATTACATCACATAAGAACAAAAGATCGTTAATGCAATATTTCTATAAGCACTCGACACTCTAATGGCTTAATTTAATTTGAAACTAATAATATATGATTAGGAATAAAATCTGCGTATTTTATATATATATATATATATATATATATATATATATATATATATATATATATATATATATATATATATATATATATATATATATATATATATATATATATATATATATATATATAATATATATATATATATATATATATATATATATATATATATATATATATATATATATATATATATATATATATATATATATATATATATGTATATATATATATATATATATATATATATATATATATATATATATATATATATATATATATATATATATATTTGAAATGATTGAATATAAATCACTTTCAAATGCATGCATTATGTAACAAAGTTTCCTATTTGATTTTGTTTATTACGAATACATTTGATTGAAAGATTTTGTTTATACCTTGTCTTTTAAGTGAGTATGAATCAAAACAAAAGAAGAAAATTATCTCAAGATATGTTTATTAAACACAGAAGGAATTTAATAATTTTTATACATTAATGAAAGTATTTAAAACAAAATTTACTGAGACTTTAAATTTGTTTCATTCGTGACTAATTTATCTATTTTAAGCAAAAATAAATAAATAAATAAATATAAAGCATTCTTTTCAACTAAAACATAGCATATTTTTTTTCAATTTCTATTTAAAAAATAGAATACTCAATTTAGTTTAGTTTGTTTAAAATATTTTGTACTTATATTATTATATTTCTACAAATTACAAATTTAAAATATATCATATACAATGTGGACCTTTAGAAAAATATACTTAATAATATTTTTTTGTTTCAAAACAAATTCTTCATTACATCATATAAAATAAATGCACAATATCGGGTATCACTTAATTGAAATTTATCATCATATTTTTCAATAAAGTTTTGAAAAATATTATTCTTGATTCTGGAATGTAGCTTATGGAGATATCCAAAATAGGAATTTTTTAAGTCTAAAAAGCAAGTTTCAAGAAGAGATAAGAATATGTAAATTTTGGCATATAATTTTTTAATACAATTGGATAAAAGCCAACCAATCTGAATATCCTTGATGGTCCACGTATAGTGAAGTTGTGGCACAGTTTCGATTCCTCACGGGTCCCGACAGTCCGGCTGAACACCTGCACCACATTGGCATCTTAAATTCACCCGACTGTCGGATCTGCAATTTAGCAGACCTCATAAATCATTATCGCTGTGCTGTACTACATGGCAGTTCTGAATGATTGCTTTATTTTTAAGCCAGAGAACTTTTAAGGCAATGACTCCGGTCATCTTGTTTATGTATATGTACTGTATTCACATGTCCTATCTTCGTCTCATGTCTATTTTGTGATCTTTAATGTATTTTTTTGTGTTATTCCTGGTATTTGCCCTGTCATTGGATATAAAAAACATTACAATTCTATCACACTTTAATATTTTAATAAAACAAAAGACTAACTTTGTTTGTACTTATTAAGTTTCTTTGCTAATGTTATAAAAATTTGGGTTTTTTTAATTTATCAAATTATGAATTTTTATCATCTAAAACACTTTTTATTAGTAATTATTTTTTAAATTTGCTTGAAAAGTAAACAACTGAGGGGTTCAAAAATTAGTTAAGTATTACAATTATTATTATATCTAAAGTAAGGGTCTTTAAATTTTTATTAAAATATTTTTCTCTTTAGTCTGTAGATAATTTCTTTCGTATATTTAAAAAAACAACTAATTCAATTAGATTGAATTTTAATATCTTTCTCACACCTCAGCACAGTCGTATCAGACTCAAACTGAATCAATGAAAACATATAAGTGAAAAATAAATTTTTACAAAATTTGTTCATTAAATAAATTACAAGCTGTAATATTTGTCAACAGAATTTAAATAACTAAATTTTTATTACTTTATAGCTCTTAAAATGATATATAGATTAATATTATTATAAAACATGTTCTTATTTGATAAATATGAGACATTAGATGATAACAGACTTACGGATACATATGAATATTAGAAAAAATACTTATAAAACTACATATATCATTAAATTATAATGTATTAGGAAATTCTAAGCATTAAATTGTATGTTATTTTTAAGAATGTCAGAGGTATCAAATTTAAATTACAAATTGTTAGAGGACAAGATGATTGTAATTATTTGAAAAACTGTGCGTATCCTTATTGATAGGATTGCTTGTGGAATAGGAATATAATCAAAAATATAAAACAATAATTTATAAAACAATAATCCAATTGAAAACATTTATCTTGTTAATTATACTCTTTTAGAATTTGATCACATTAATCACATATTAGAAATTCATTCATTTAGACAATATTAAACAATCATTAACATTAGAATTTTGGAAACTCTCAGCAAAAAAAGACCATATGTCTATTCTATAAAATTTTATAATTTGCTTTATTATTATACTCGGATACACAGTTTTTCATAGAGCCATATTTATTCTTGAGTAGTTTCAAATAGTATGAAGGCCAATAATGAATGTAATAGCCATGGATAAATATTTTTTAATGTAATGTTACTTAAATCTTAAATAAATATAAGAATTTAATAGAGTTTAAGACAATAATGAATCAACAGTCAATTGAAAATTAAAGACATACTTTTATTGCACTTATTGATATGAGATATGTGTCTTTGTTTTACCTAAATATCCAATTTTCTATTTTTGAGGAAAATGACACGTTTTTTGTCATTAAATCAAAATAAATTACAGTTCCTGATTTCTTACGTAACATGAACTAATTTCTTTCATTCACGTCACATGTAGATGATTATCATTGGAGATTCTGCAACTTTTATGAAAAAAAAATAACTTAGTTTTCATAGACGTTATTTGAATGCAAGAATAAACAGCTTTTTTTGACACTTCAGAAACTTATATTTAACTGAAGTTAACTTAATAAAAATTGTATCTTGTGATAAATATTTCATATCATACAGTCCAATGCAATTATTCTAGTTACATTTTAATCATTTTTTCCATATTTTTTACCACTAGAATTTCTTATAATTTAAAAGACAAAATCTAATTTTATAACCAGTTTCTTACATATTTAAACATGACAAATTATTGTTTTTTATATATCTTCTTTTTTGAAAAAAGCATCAATATACTACTTTGAAAATGCATTTTGATTGAGAATTTTTTGTCTTCCTATGCAGGATACCACACATATTCTGATCTAGCATTAATAGAAAAATCAGACTTTTATAGAGGTAATTTGAATACTTTTCAATTGTAATACTTTTATATAATAAATGAAACATATATTTCTTTTGCCATTTTGATTTAATTTCTTCATTTTCTTCTTATTTCTTTTGGTAATGTGATTTAAATCCCTCATTTAATTAACAGATTTAGCATCTAATTACGGACTAAGCAATTTTACTTTAAATATTTATATGAGTTATTTGGAATATAATGCAAATGCAGTATATAATAATTCTTTCTTGTAGAAAGACTCATCACTTTGAATTTATATAGCTTATTAAATTAAATACTTTCTTAGAATAAAGTTACGTATCCAAACTTAATATTTCGTAACATAACTTCTTGATAAATTTTATACAAGAGTAGCAATATATTTAGCATCAAATTATATTGAATAAAAATTTACGGTTTTTGAATATTATCTAAATTTATAATAATATTTGTCTCAGAAAAAGCAATTTGTTTAAACTAATTAATTCTACTTTCAAGCTATCTTTACCCTCAAATTTATATTCATTAGAGTATAAGTCAACATTTTCTTTAAGAACTGAAATAATCAATCTTTAAAATTGAGTTTCATTATAATGGATAATTTTCTTGATTCAATATTTAGCATATGTCTCATTTTTTAACATAATTTATGAAAACTAAGGCTTAGAAAATTTTAACAATCTTTCCTTTTTATTTGAATTTGAATGAATGTAGAGTAAATTAGGAAAAACTAAGTTATTAAAAAATAATAAATTTAGCTATTTAACCAGTGTGGAAGTAACTGAAACAAAATTACTGAAATACAAATAGAAAAATCAAATGCAACAAAGAAAATCTTATATTTTCCTTGTTTTATTTTATTATTGCGTAATCAATATTTTTGTATAATTTATTAATTTACTTTTTTGCGAATATGAGTAAATTATATAAATAGTGCTATAATTATATATTTTCTTCATATTAATTGTTTCAGCTTTTAAGAAAAAGTAAAAACATAATATAATTACTTACACAATGAAAATACAATACCTATAATGTCTGTGCAGGAAGAGATGAAATTTCACAAAAAGAGCCAAACATAATAACAACACATAAATGAATATTACGATGATACATTTTAAATTTAATTATCATACAGGGATCAAGAATTAATGGACTTCATTTCTTTCTAATGCATTCACCAACACGTCTGGCTACAAACTATGAGATTCAAATATTTTCTATTGATATAAATCTGCCATTTCTCTCTCAACAATATTTGCATTTGAAATTCATTTCCTAAACATGGTCGTAAAATATTAGCCAAATGATATCGTTTGATATCTCAAGGATTTTCCATAAATCAAAATACTGGGGTGCCGGGTGATAAGTTAAGCATCTGTATTGATTTAAGAACATGTTGGCTTATTCAACTAATTGTGATATATCTTTCTTTTGCTGATAAAAGGAATTCGATTTATTCTAAAGAAAACATAGCGTCAAATGTATCACATATTGTCCATATATCATTGAGCTGTTATCTCCAGCATTACAAAATAGTATTAATTTATAATTATAGATCAAAATATTTAAATCCCAATGTTACCCCCTGCATTATATATTTGCGAATGGATCAGATTTGGCACTGACTACAATACAACTTTTATAACATGGCATCATGTAAAAGACTATTTTCTTTCATGTTTTAGCAAATATCGGTCTTTCTGAAAACATTACACCATGTCAGTCCAAATTTTCTCGTAACAACCGTAAGCAAAGAGTGATATGCTGTTAAACAAATGTTGACCTTCTTAATTGATAATATGATTAATTGTCTTGAAGTGTCATTTTGAGAAACAGGGCTCTGATCGATAAAAGGTACGAAAATCATCCTGCTTTTGCCAGTAAATACTTATGGATATCAACTGTTTGCTCACAAGGGCAAGATTACTGGTGCGTTTATCACCGTTACTTCTGCAGGACCGTCTGCATCTGACGTCACTCCAACTTCACCAACATCTCTGGCAAGTGTCATATTCCCTACTTCCATACACGACCATAAGTGGTGGGTTGTTTGTCACAATTTACATAAACTCGTGTAAGAAGTTTAATCCGTTTTTTTTAAGTATATTACTTCTGTTATACTTGTCTGTCTGTAAAATGAGCCTCCATCATCGATGTTGTGACTTTCACAGAACAACATTCTTTTGACAATTTCCAAGAAGTTTCTCTGGTTAATAAAGCAAAGCAATTTTTTATATTTTCCTCTCGTGAAACTCACTTTCTTTTTCTTCTCAAAATATAAAAATGATATCAACCTTCGTATCATTTCTATAGTTCGGTGAACCAGTTTCCAGTTAACAAATTTTTATATTTTTCTGTATACGAGTTCATAACAGTACATTATGAATGTCTCGCAGTGTACGCTTATATATATATGTATATATATATATATATATATATATATATATATATATATATATATATATATATATTTCACAGACTATTAACATAATTCATAATTCTTAATTAGAGGAATAGAGCATAATGAACCTAAATAAAACACACTTCAATTTTCACTCATTTTTATTTCCGCGCAGTACTAGCAAGCAAACGCATAAAATACCCACTTGCAAGCAAAAGCATAAAATAAAACGAAAATATATGCAAGAAAAAACATGAAATGGAGAGCCATTACTTCGCAATAATCGTTGCAGTTAATATCCTGGTGCTCCATGAAAACGTCATCAAAATATGAAAGATGAAAATTAAAATATTAATACAATACTATCAATTAATATAATTCAAAGTACACACAATTCTTACATTTGACTGAAATTGTAAAATTTAAAATGAATAATAAAAAATTATCTTTTATATGAAGTTTGACTAAATTATGTATTGGTCTGTTTAATTCGCCTGATGCAGTTATCAAGTTCACAACTCTTACCATACCATCATGACCTTTGTAAGTGTTAATGTGACTCAGGCCATTTTCCACCTAAGTGGTAGTGAATTATCTTCTTTTTTAAGCGTTTTATATCGTTCTCTCGTATCTTTTCCATGGGAGTTTTCCACTTGTTACGCACTTGCAACTGTGTTAGGTAGCTCTTAGTCCACGATTTCCAAAACGACTGGGAAAATTAAGTGACTAATTTTCATTGATGGCCAATTGGAATTTTCTGGTTTGCAACATCGGGCTTAGGAATGCTTTTTAATTCTGAACCAATCAGAAAATTTAATGATGAGAAAAAGAAAAATGATTAGGGTCCTCAGAAACTGCAACTAAAAGATGGAAACTAAGCTCTGCTTTTTTTCCATCAACACAGTGATAAATTCTTCTTGTGAAAGAATCTGCGATCCTATAACGCGACTCATGATACTTCAACGACTTGATAGCTGCTTCCCAAAGACTTCTGAAATGGGGAGCAGATGGAACACTCATAGTCCATTTATACCTTTCATTACTCAGATAGCTACCTATCACTCTCATTGCTGCAACTTTTGAGTAATTGTTTGCACCACAATCGCTGAAGATTTCCACTGATTTTCTTCGTTGTGACATAAATTTTTTTAATGTTGATATACAGGCATTGGCACTTAAATCACTAACAAGTTCAAAATTAAATTCAGACATACATTTTCGAAGTTTTAACTCCTCTACCACGGTGATGATAATATAAGAATTTTCCCCCAAAATCACCATTTTAGGAATGGTCTGTCTGGATTCACTCTAGATGAGGTTAAATCTGCCATCATTTGTTTTGAAAATTCAAAACAAAATCGCACACAAGTAACACATTTTCTGAATTATTTGCAAATAAAAGATTTTGCTCTTATAATCCAACAATTTTGTTTCATAGCAGAGTTTATAAACTGTTAACCTCCGTGTAAAAACTTTAGATGATAAAAATTCACCAATAATTAATGGGTTTTTGGAAAAATAATTGGAAATTTCAAAGTCTCTGGCAAGTTGGCGTTTGTCAAACAACATCCCACCCTAAGTAAGCCACAATTGTCTAAAACAAGGACTCAATGAATTTAAAGAACAATTTTTAACACTTTTTTTCCGCCAAATTAGATATTTTTGTGGTAAAATTAGCATTTCGAACATGTTTGATTATGAAGTCATGAGCTTTTTTTAATTCAGTTGTCTGTAAATATGCAATTGGAATTCCATTCCCCTTAAAATTACTAATAAATCTCAAGCACCATGTAACATCTCTTTGTAACTTACTCCAACTTGAAACCTTATTCCAAATTTCCTCAACCAACTCTAATTTAACAAAACTTTTCACCGGTTCCCTCTTTTTCTCTTTTAATACCTCTATACTTTCTTCAGCAGCAGAAGTTTTCAAAATTTGCATATGCATGTTCTTATTATTCATTCGCAACCATTCTGGACCTAACCACCATTTCTCATTTAGAACTATGTTTTCAGCCGCAACTACCCTAGTCAACAAATCTGCCGGATTATCTTCAGATGGACAATAATACCAAAATCACTAAGACTAGATATCCCCTGATTTTATCAACTATGTTGGCTACAAACTGTTTCCATCTCTTCACACAATTTTAACCCAATACAACGTGATAGTCGAATCGCTCCACAAAACAATTCTTTCAATTTTACCCTTAAATATATTCCTAATATAATTTCCAAATACACAAGCTCTACTCTACTCTTTGACATGATAAATGACCCTCTATAATTTCTATTATTAACACAGTACCTAAAATAAACTACAGCTCCATATGCACTTAACTATACGTCACAAAACACATGTACTTCTACCTGCTCATTTCTACAATCCAACAAACTCGGAATAGTTAGTAGATTACATAACTTCTCAGTTTCTTTACACAAATTAATCCATTTTTCTCGCAAATTATCTGGTAATTCTTCATCCCAATTGCAGTCTTATTCCCATATTTCCTGTAACAACAACTTAACGAACAACAAATGGCGAAATAAACCAATAAGATAAAAATTCTTAGCTGCTGTTTGTAAAACACACCGTTTACTATTTCGTAACATTTCCCCCAGGAATATAATAACCATTTAACTTCCAACGATAGTTCCTCTTTCTCTGGACACCAATACAAACACAAAACTTTTAACTGTTGTATGTACCTTTTCTTTCCAATTCTAAATATACCCTGTATGCACAATTTCTCTAACTTTCTGCAATTAGATCTCAGTTTCCTCAAATTAAATACACCACCCTTTAAAATTGTAACAGGCATCTGATGACAACTCTAAGGACTAATTCACATTATTTCCTCCAAAGTACAAGTCATTCACATATAGGGCTGTATCTAACATTGCAATTGACTTAGATTTACTTTTCTCAATTTTTTAATGTGATGTTTTATAGAGGCTAGTGGCACTCAAAATTTATATAACTTAAACTTATAAAAGGAGAACTTTTGCAGCCAAAAGGTAACCTTTTTATTCCTATGATCTTAAAATCTTTATTAGGATCATCTGAATACCAAAGAAATTTTAAAAATTTCTTATCTCTCTCAGAAACTCCGATCATTAAAAAGGTTTTCTCTATATCCGCATTAAATGATATTTTGTTTTCGAAAATTCAAAATCACATCAAAAATATTTGGATTTAAATTTGGACCACACAGTTTCGAGACATTTTTTTCAAAGATAAATTACTTTTAGATTTTGAACTACAATTAAACACTATGCGAACTTTTGTCATTTCCTTATCTTCCCTAATAACTGCTCTGTGTGTTATAAAATATAAATGTAGATTCCTTCCACATTCTTCTATAATTCCATTTTTTAATTGATCAATTAATATTTCGCAATACTCATTAACTACACAGTTATTTTGTGAAAAACCCTTTTTTTACTCGTCAAATCTTTTTCTCGCCAAAACGAAATTATTTTCCAGTTCATCATAACAACGTTTTCACTTTAAATTGGTTTTATATTTCCTATTCACAAATTTTAAATTACTTTTAAAGTGGTCAATTAATGATTTTTCTACAATATTAAACTCCTCTTTTCCCTTAATTCCTAAAGTTTCCAGTTCCCACAAAAATTAAATATCGGAAGTAGAGCTACACAAAAATTAATTGAGACTGATTTTTTTATATTATATTTTTTATATTGACATCCCTGCAAAGCATATCCGAAAATAGTTGGAACAAATGTAATTTTTTTGGTTATTTTTTGAAAAAAGAATACGCTTGTATAACTTGCCAAAACACATCAGCTCTCAAACGAATTTCAATATTTATATCACTCTCACAACAATTCGCTAAAAGTAACCCAAGCAAACTCATTATATCTTGTATCCCTATACTCGATATGGGAGCCTCTAATCCAGTAATAATATCAAAAGCTATCGTTTCAATGCGAATAAATGTATTGCAATTGAATGTATTGGTTAATTTTAAGTCTACATCTGGATATATTTTCTCAACTGGTTTTACTGATCTAAATGAATAACAATCTCTCTTCTCTGATCGGTTTTAATTTCAAACAATCTGCAATGTTTTTTGCATAAGCAACTTCTTTTTGAACCATTATCATATAAAATTCTTATTTCTTTTTTAAGTTTATTATGATCATAAATATTCCCAGCATATGCACTGCAAGTTAGCAACAAAACTGTTGGCTGGTGTGATCTTAAAACGATAGAATTGCATTGAGTGGATTATGTCGGGGATATCGCCAATTGATTACCGCCTGGTTTTGATTCTATTAAATTAAAAACTGCTTTTTCAGTTATAGTAACTTTACTTTTTTTGTTAAAATGAATCATATAATCATATAGTTCTGAACAACTCGAACTGTTCTTGAAGTTAAAAATTTTTACATTACAATTTTTAGCAAAACATTTGTAAGACAGATTATTTTGCTTTATAACTGTAACTCGATCTTTTATAGACAATTTTTTTTGAAATTTGGACAAGAACGTAAAGTATGATTCCTCCCCCCCTTCAGACTTACACAAAATACATTTTTGATTTTTTACACCCTAAAAATAAATGTTTGAATTAGTATAAACTTTTGAATTAAAATTCCGATAGAATGTTTTACAAATGACTCCGGCTTATGCTATCCCTTTGAAGTTAAATATATATCGATTTCACGCCTTAATTTCTGAGGTTCGAACCAAGACTCACCTTGTTTCACAACAATATGGGCCTTTAGTTCAAGATCAAGTTCGCTAAAAATTTTGTCTGCCACAATATGTTCGCATAATGATTTGAAATTATTTACATTTCTCTACTGATAATAACATTCAAAATTTTCACTTAACCTTGACGCAAATTGCAAATAATATTTAAAAGGCAATTTTTGAGAAAATCGAAAATTATCCAAACTCTCTTGAGGTGTTGATTGGAACTCTCATAAAATAATAGATTTAACTTTATCGTAATTAAAATCTTCTTCTTTTAAATCGACCCCATTAAATTGTTAACATCTTTTCCTAAAATATTTTATAAAATTTCAGAGCATTTAGATCTCCCGGAACTTATTTTGTTCTGAAAGCTCTCTCAATAGATTGAAAAAAAAAGATTAAATGACTCAGTTTAATTTTTTAACAAAATTGTTTTTACACTTTTTATTAAATGTTCAATATTTTCATTCAAAGCATCTAAATCTGAGTTTTCACTTAAAAGTATATCTTTTTTGATATTTGCTAACTATAATTGCGTGAAGCTGCGACAATTTTATTTTTTCTAATTCTAAAATAGTTTCACTTTCTAATTTTTTTGATTCACAAATTATTCTTTTATCTTTAAGAATATTATCAATTACATTATTTACAAATTCTGTGTCACTTTTATAAATATCTGGATTTTCAATTAATGTTTTTAATTCAATTAATTTAGCACCATTATGAACACTTAATCCTAGCTCTTCAGCTACGAGTATTAACTCATCTTTTCTTAAGGGCCTTATGTTATTTTTTATTGTGAAAAGCAAACTTAATATCACTGAAAGCACAAAAATTATATCAAAAATATACAAATTTACCACTAAAAGGAGCAATATGTTTAACCCAATTTAATTTACTAGCTAGAAATATCCCACTTCTGACACGAGAAATGTTTGTTGTGGTGAACTCGGTAATTTTCGAAGAATCCCGAGGAAACCCAGATTCGTTTTTTCAAATAATTGAATGACAGAGATAAATTCAAAACAAAAATACAATAAAACTTAATAATTTATTTTAGTAACTTAATTACAAGAAAAATTTACATTTACAATCAAAACATTCTTGATTAAATAATTGAGATTCTAAAATTATTATTTGTTTTATGACAATTACACATTAAAATCATAACTGAATTTGACCAGCTTGACGAGGAACGAGAGATCAGACTCCCCCCTTTTAGAAGTAGCAGTGTGGTGTCTCCTAACATCAATGGCATTACCGACTCAGGATCTCATTTGGCTTGCTCATCGCTCATGAGTTTTTCCTCTTTTCTCTCTGTCTTTGGTATCTCTCCTCAGACTTTACTTTCATCTATTTGTCGGACATCTGCAGCTCCATTCTGAAAATTCGAGGCAGGGTTCCTTCTGGAATACGGTGGTTATACTTTGTATACAACTAACATCGTTTTAGCTTCTTATTATGCTCAATGAGGACCCAGTCCTCAATTGTGGACTCCTTTTCTATGTCGGGCTTCTATGGGGGTTCTATGTCCCTTCTCTGTGTTTGGATGCAATTCTTAACTCTTCATAATTTTCGGCTTAGCTCCTCCTCTTTACATCATTGGGTTTCCAAAGTTCTGTAGTTCCTCCAATACTTCTATGGGATAGGTCAGAAATCTCTCCCCCTCATTCCTGACTGGTCAGATTTACAAATAATACATATCATAAAACAATATACTTTGCTTGCAATTTCCTCAAGATCACTCATCCCTTCCGAAAGGAAATATTTATTCTTTTATTGCACTTGTTTCATTGTGCCAATTTTTATTACATCCTTTCCTTTATATTATTCCCGCTTAGTTTGAAAGGAAAAGAGGAAACTCTTAAATTTAAAGTGCTATAAAAAATACACACACCTATTTTCTCAGGGTTTGGTTATGTCGTATTACACTACGACAATGTTTACATAAAACATAATTCCAAATTTGATGAATAGAGCAGTAATAGACCTGATTAAAACACACTTCAATTTTCTTGCATTTTTATTTTCGTGCAATGATGCACACTAAAAAGCAAAAGCATAAAAAAATATATTCAAGAAAAAAACATGAAAAGGAGTGCCATCTCTTGGCAATAATCGTTACAGTTAACACAGATTGTAACAGTAGGGTAACAGACAATGTCGATACAGATTGTTTGTAAAATATTTAATATCAACTTGCTGGGTCTAAGGTAACTGAGATTCACAAATTTTATAACGTTTCGCTGAAATTACAGGTCAATCAGCGTTACATAAAGAAAGGCATCGTAAATCCAAGGTTAGATTTACAAAGTCACCATTATGAGACATTCCCAATACCTATAGGGAAGTCTTCTAAATCCAGTCATTTGTCTGTCTCAACAGCTCTCTGTATCACGTTCAGAGTTCAAGTATGCTCTCAAAAGAATAATGGCTATTAAGAGTATTATGACTGCGACCCTCCTCAGGTATCGTCAACAAGTCACTCAGAGCAATTCACCCGGCATCTTCTCAAGAATCTCGGTCTAGCCTGCTTCAGAATACTTTTCTTTTGTTCTGAAGCAAAATAAAAAACACCTGGCAGAAATCACCCGAACCTCACACCAGCTCTTCTATTTATATCGTTTCGTCCACCCCCGCCATCAGGGGAGACCACAGAAACTTCTTCACCGTTGCTCTAAGGCCACTTCTGAACTGCAAACTTTCGGTCAATCAGCCTATTCAAAACCATATGGAGTGATAAAAATGCGTTGCATTCGGAACTAATTAAGAACTCATTATAAGATCACGACCCTCATTCAAATGATCAAAGAAGCGATAACTTCTTCGAATCTCACTGTGAGAAACCCCTATAGATATAGATGATCACTCGACAGGTGATTATGATTTAATGCAAATGAGTCACATTTGGAGTGAAGGACTTAATGTCTCTTATCTAACCTTTCTACTGTTCCCACGTTATCTCAAACAACAACTAATGATGTTCTGTAATGCTGCTTAGTTCCGGGGATTCCGTCCGTCAAAATTCACCTCTGTAACAGGTTCCAGGAGAGTTAAAGTTAATTGTTTTTTTTAAATATCTTGATGGTTTGCAAGTAATAATGGTGTGCTATGATTTTGGACGTTGTTATCAATACTTGAAACTATGCTGTTATGCCAATTTAAATTCAACAATTGCTCTGATTAGCTTTTTAGATATCAAACAAATAGTAAATACTGCTTCGTCTCAGAAAGATTTTCATGTTAATTACTTAATAATCTTATGAAGTATGCTACGTAGGCCGTAGGCACGTACAAAATGGCATCAGGGGCAATGACTTGCATTGCACACAGGAGTATCTTGTTTGCTCTGGCAATACAACAAGACTGACACTATAAAGAAAAAGCATAAAACATTCAGAATATATTATAGCAATTGAACTATATATATATATATATACATATACACACACATATATATATATATATATATATGTGTGTGTGTGTGTGTGTGTATATATATATATATATATATATATATATATATATATATATATATATATATATATATATATATATATATATATATATATATATATATATATATATATATATATATATATATATATGTATATATATATACATATATATATATATATAACTGTATAAAGAAAACACATTTATCAATATTCAAAGTAATTACTTAACATATACTTTTTCCATTTTTTGTTAAGACTGTTTTTCAAAAAGAAAGCATTATGAATTTATTGGACATTTTAAATCTTTTTCGCATTTCATCCTTCTTTTTATAGTTTAATTAAAACTTTTTATGCCATGCAAATGTAATTATGATATTTTAATTACTTTATTCCTTAATTTCTTTGAAAATGTATTAAAATTCTCTTTTTTATAAAGACAAAAGTCATTTGAGAAAAACTGCGGAGCTAAATCTAATAAAACTGCTTTAGTTAATTGCCACACACACACACTATTTCCACTGAGGTAGAAAATTTCAGATTGAAAAATTAGTTTACTCCAAAAGAATAATTGGATCTTTGTACTTATAAGATAACTGATTTGTAATACATCTATGAGATAAATCTCGAAGTAAAATTTTAAGTTGGTAGATATTAAAGATTGCTTGATTAGCAAAACAATTTAAAGCATTTAAATTTCCTTAAAAATTTCATTATTTATTTATATTTTGTGACTAGATTATCAATTATATTTGATTAAAATTAAATATTTTCAATAATGTTTAATATTGAACTGAATGCTAAAAAACAGGAAACAATGTTAAATTATAATATTATTAATAAAAACTTTAGACATTACATTTTGCAAATGAAATTTGCATAACAAATTTCTACAAAAAATATAAAAACATATAAAATTTATACAATTAAAGTTATTCAAATTAATTTAACATAAAATGGGAAAAAATATTTATAATTCAGTATTC
Source organism: Latrodectus hesperus (assembly GCA_037975125.1). Lineage (NCBI taxonomy): Eukaryota > Metazoa > Arthropoda > Arachnida > Araneae > Theridiidae > Latrodectus > Latrodectus hesperus. The sequence continues at coordinate 49,093 of JAJQOW010000331.1, read as the reverse complement.
AAATATTATAATTTCGTGAAATAAATTATTTTAAATTATTCTCTTCACGAAGAAATTTATTTTATTCCAGAAAATTTATGATTCATTCCAATGTTTTTCAATATATATATATATATATATATATATATATATATATATATATATATACATATATTTCATTATGAAATTAATTTAATATGGTATTTAACTCAAAATATTATTTCAATACAAAATCATTATAGTGAAGTAAAGTAAACAATATTTTAGACTTTTCAATTTTATCAGCATATTTTACCATTGTAGACAGTATTTTTTTATTCTAATTAAGATCAATACACATCGCAAATAATAAATGAAAACATTAATCATGTCTCAATTATTAACCTTAAATTATTTTAAAATACTATGGTTTATTTTTGCAACAACAAATTATTAAAACACAATTTTTTATATTTCATGAATTATGATTTCATAAGTTATGCATTATTGAATAAAATTTAAGTAGTTTTATTAACTATACGTAAAATTAATAAATAATGTATTATAATGCAAAAAATATCAGTTAATTAATAAATTAAAAAATATTATCATGTAATTATTTGAATACCATTAAATATTTAAATAAAACTCCAAGCAATTTTTAATCAACTTCATTAAAAATATTTTAAAAAATTATTTTATTTAGCAATTTATTGCAGTTATAAGACACGATAAACTATTAAATATAATTTTTACTTTATGTTTCATATTATATTTATAAACTTTATCAAAAATTTACCTTTAAATTAATGTTCTTAATTATTTATTGATTTATTTTTGCTTAACTTACAAAACTTATGAATATTTCCTCTTTGAATATTCAAGTTTTGAATAATGTATTTCTCCGTATAAAAACATTACAATCTCTTGATATAACCTTTTGAATTTTTTATTGATTTAATTTAATATTAAAATGAATACTTATTTACGCTAAAATGTTTGTATAATTCAAAAATTTAAATTGTATAGTTTAATTAACTCTTAAATTTCATATAAAGTAAAGTCGTGTCAGTTCACAAATTATTTAAACAATCATTTATGGAATAATCATCATATTATTTATTCATAAGTATTTTTATAGCATTAAATATTTTAATGCCAAATAACCTTTAAGTGTGTAAGTTTGAATTAATCTAAATTTGATTATTCTGTATTCTTATAAATCTGTTTATTCTCAAAACAAGTTGAAAAGTGGGTAGAAAATGGCATTTAGAGTATTGCATCTGTTACATCAATAATGTAAAAGATTTCTTTTATTCCAAAAAAATCACTAAATGAGGCTTCTATGCTATTTTGTGATTAAATAAATTATTACATTAAATAACTACTTGTAATCTGTTTTATATTGCATAAGTAAAGCTGGAAATACTACTTTGTAACAAATAATGTCGTGTAAGTAATGTGTCTTGGTTATAAACATGTTACATCGATTTGAAACTTTATTTAATATGTCCTCAATCAATTATTTTATCAAAGGCATTGTTTTCATTTCGTCTTGTTAAATTATTATAAATTCTTCTGATATTTGTTATTACATTGTTAAAAAATTTTTTGATATTGTGTATTGATTAATGTTGAAATTTTTTATCCAGTCTAAGCAAATTTCTTGTTTTATGTATTTTGATGATTTATATTTTCAACAAAATTTTAACAGTTTTTCATCAAATAACTTCAAGTATTCGGTACTAAGTTTTAGACATTTCTAGAAATTACAATTTAAAATTTCTTCACATTAACACCAATATGTGTATTCTATCTTGCTTTTGAGAAAATATTTTTCACTGAGACAATATGATTTTTTAATAAAGACAAAAAAAAAATTTCTCACTTTAAAGTACCCACTTTAAAATAGTTCATGAAAAATTTTATCCTTTCCACAATTCATTCAAAGTACTTGAATTCTGAATAAAGTCTAGGAAAAAGAAAATACATTTATGTTGACTTTTATATACAAATTTCATTACCTAAGTGAATAGAATGACTATAATAATCATGACAATGACACCAAGAATACATACATAAATATCATCAATGTGAAAGAAAATTTTCTTTTCGAAAATATATCATTGAATTGGTATAGAAAGTGAGACGAAGAAATGGGACAATTGCTTGTCTATAGAATTTTGCTTAGCAGTTGAAGGTAGCTTCATGATATCATGCAGTCAGCTTAAGTAAAGAGAAAGAGAGACCATGTTAACCGTCAGTATACTTTGAGAGTGTCAGTTTGAGTGAAATCAACAGCTTTTCCTATTCCAGAAAAGCAATAATTTTCTTCCTTAAAATATATGCGCTCCTATTTGCTTAATAGTGGAAAAGGTATATTTTATTCAAATATTCTATTCAGCAAACATATAAAATAAGACAACCGGCTTTTGAGGATATGTTTTAAAAGTTTAAACTCACTGATTTAATTTTAACATTATTTTTATCTCGAAAAAAGTATAGAATATGCGATTGTTAATTTTTCTGAATATAAAATATGAAACTCTTAATTTATATTTTTCATTTCCTGTTTAATGAAAAACGTGAAATAAAAGATATCAAAAAATGGATAAGTAAGTTCCCCCTTCTTTCTAATAAGGAAATCTCTTTTAAATTTTTTGAATATCATTTCATTTTTATAATTATAAGAAAGATATTTGAAAACATTATGACTTCATTGTTGTAAAAAAATGCTAATACCACAGTATAATTTAAATATTATATTTTAAATCACAGTAAATCAAAATTATATCACAATATATTTTAAATGTATGTATATGAGATGTAACACACCTGCATATACATATATATGCAAATGTTAAAAACTATTGTTTTTAACATTTTATTATGCAAACAAAAGTTTTTATCAAAATGTTAACTATTGTTCCATATTATAAAAATAATACCTAATGTTATTTTTATGTTTAATAAGTATAATAAAAATAAGAGAATAATAACACATTAAATACTGTTATCAATAAATGTATCATAATGGCTGATTTATATACTAAATTCATATACTTCAATAAAAAACGACTCTCATATGAAAAATTTTAAAAAATGAAATAAAATTTAACTTATAAGCATTCATTAAATATTTTCAAAAAATTTCTATTTTGATAGAAGTTTGTAAAAATTTTGAGACATTTCATAAGTTTTATGGCATGCATATTTAATTTTAATGTTTACCGTATGTGAAATATTGTGAAAATAAAAACAAAACTTCTAATGTCAATTAAGTTATTTATTCTAAAAAATTTCTAATCATTTGCGATAGTTTCTTATATTCAATCAGAATTCGTTAACACGTTTTTATTTTAAGTAAAAACTGATTTTATAGAAAGACTAATTTTATTGAAAACAGAATTTTATAATTATTTTAATTTTTATGTAAATAATTTGTTTTTATTAATTAAAAAATAAATGAGTGCATTTCTTACAATATTTATGAGCTTAATATTCTTTATCAAATAATGGAATAACTGGTCTTTTGTTTCTACAAATATAAAATAAATTGTTCTCGTCAAATAAAAGATTTAAAATTCTTAGAAGCATAAAACCTTCCATATTCGAAGAACATATGTTTTTGTTAATAATCTCCATGCTGAGTTTCATATCAGGCATAACTTTAGTAATTCTTTTCAAATAGTTTCTCTAAGAATTTTATTGCTTATGTTAATTTCTTGCATAGAGGAGAGAGAAAGTAAGTGCTCTAAAATTATTACTATTATTATCATAAAAAATATATTAGAAACTTGGAAAGAAAATACATCCTTGAAATTCAAACTCCGGAGAAAAAAGATTAAAATTTTACTAAAAACACTAATATGAATTAAATAGACAGAAAAACAAATATTTGAGAAAATTTTATTCAAGTTTTTCTAACTTACAACTTCTAAGTTTTGATTCGATATATAAAAAATAGTGACAGTTAAATTTCGGTAAGATTTAAGAAATAGGATAAATGTTTTATTTTTACTTGACATTAAAGCATATTTTTGCCACAAAAATAAGATTATAAAATTTTTTCAACAGTTAAATAAATTTGATAACATAAGTTATTTAAAAAATTAGGTATATACTTTTTAAAAAAAGAAAATAAATTAAAAAAAAGAATTATTTTCACATTTTTTCAAAAGAAATTTATATTAGAATCACTCAAAATTTTATTTTTAAAGTACTTTAGCAAAGCAATTGAAAACAAATTTAATAAAAGTAAATATTTTAAAAGTATATAAACATTCTATACATTAATACCATAGGAAAAATTAATCTTAAACATTATGTTTTTTCATTAATTATCACTGTTAATTCCATAAGAAAATATTTTATGAAAAACTTTTTGGGGAAATAAAATATGTCCGTTTCAAAAGAAAAAAAACACTCTACTTAGACGTTAAACTTATATAAGGTAAAAGAAAAATTTCACAAAGATTTAAAGCTTTAAAGATAGCATTACAAAGATATAAAATCTTAATTTTATTTAAACTAAAATTTTAAAGAGTTACAATATTTTAAAGAATAAAGAAGATTTCCAGCTCATTTCCACCCTCAAATTGGATGCAAATCATCATAAAATAGTCCATCTATATTACAAGCAAGGAACTTTTTATGTAAATCAAATTTTATAAATATTCTTTTCCAAGAAAACGTTCATATTCTATATTATTTTTCTGTGAACAAAAGTCAATCAGCGTAAATTGAATCCTTAAAATTATTTTAAATTACTTCTTATAGAGCATAAAATAATGATCAGAGACTTCCAGTAATGCAGGAAAAGAGAAAAAAGTGAAATATGTGAGATATTATTTTTAGCCGCAATTGAACCATGTAGTTTCTCCTTTTAGCTGTGAACCAGATAAAATTACATATGTATGTTAATTTAGTAAATTTATCTAGTTAAATTAATTCACATTTTAATCTGCATATAATGTCTTTATTTATAATTCAAATATCCTATTAAAAAGTCTGTTAGGAATTGTCTCAATTTTAAGTACTGGACTCTAATAACTGAATATAATTCAGCAATTGGTTGAAACGTGTTCGTCTCAATGCCGATTTTAAGCCTGCTTAAATGATCGATTAAACACCAATTCTCGTAAAAACAAAAATTTATAGAAACCACGAGAATTGAGAATCCCACTCTGAAACAAGGAGAATTCGATCTGCAAGAGTTCTATGAAAAATACAATCTACAAGAATTTGAACTGGAATCTGGTATCATGCAAATCAAGCTAAGCCATGCAGATGAGATCAATTAACCAGTTCAAACAAAATGTCGAAACCTGAACATATATACCACGTTCCAGACATGTAAAACTAGTTGAGTTGTAATGAGGTAATAAATTACAGTATTCATATACATAAATACGATATACATTTAAATTACAAAAATGGGTATATCTAAAGCTAGGTATACTGGCAATCATTTTATTTAATAATGCAAGAAGGGGACTTATTCATTGGAAAAACCAATACGCAATACAAGTATTGAACTGAGATTCTACTCGAGTGTTAGTAAAATTTGTATCATACAATTTTATGTGTTATTAAATAATGCTGAAATTAGAGCAAGAACTGAGTTTTATGAGCAACTTCAAGAAAATATTAATGGTATCCCAAACGTGACATAATATGGGACTTAAATGTCAAAAATGGAAAAAGAGTAAAAGAGAATACAAAAAAAGTAAAGGCGTTGGCAAAAAACGGTGATAGAAACTCACAAAACGCTGCCTACGGTTGCTCAGAGTGCCAGAGATTTCGGTGATTTTGGTGAAGTTTATAAACTATTCTATTGCGTGTATAAAGTCAAAAATGAGTATAGTGCAAACAATAGAAATTATGTCTACGTAAGTTGATGAAGAAAATTTGACTACATATTTAATGTAAGTGGGGAAATGGGGAAAAGTTAATAAGATCCCATTTTTTTATTTCTAGAGAAAGTTTTTTTTTTTTGTGGATCACACACACACATAGTAATTCGAGATCACGGGACGATAATTTATATCATTGTTTTCTTAATGAAGAGCTGATGTTTATATTCTCTGTGACTCATGTATTTAATGAAAAAATGAAAATACTATTGAATGAATATCCATACCGTTTTGATTATCGTGTCTAATTTGCAACTGTCTTCACTTATCATGACATTTGGCCAATTTTCATCATAAAGCAATCAATAATACATGAGGCTTTTACTGTGGATTGTAAATACCTAAAATTTACTCTACGCTTTTTTAATGGAAAATGCTCTGCCCATAGTATAATTTTAATCTTATAGTAACTACAATATCGCCCTATTTATTCATGTAAATACATTCATGTAAGGAATATATTCATGTAATGAATCTCGTTGATATGTTTGAGAAGTGTGAAGTATGAATTAATTTGTGTTCGTTCAACCACGCATTTTCAAATAACATACAAAATTTCTTACATATTTATTTAACTAGCAATTCAGTTGCTTATTTAAAAGAAATTGATTACTAGCTTAAAAGCAATTCCCAAATTTTCAAATGATTATTAAAATAATTTTGATAAGAAAAAGTGTAATTCACTTTGAATTAATTATTTATTTCACTAAGCAAAAACATTATTTTTATCGGTGGCAATGTTATCAATCCCCTTTAATTAACATCATTTTTATGAAAAACTTCATTATTTTTTCAAATAACATGTTTTAGAAATTTTTTTTTCCGAAAATTGGATGAAACATTTTTTTTCTTTAAAGATTTATTCAGTATTGTAAGATTAATAATTTATGAAATGTATCGTTAAAATCTTAAATGAGGAATAAGATTATATGCAAATTTTTATAGTATAAAAAGGTTTCAACTAAATGCATATTTATAAATATAAATCTGTTTTAATTTTCTCAAATTTTTAATATATTCGTTGTCCGTATTTCTTCTACAGATCAAAATTAGTCAGATTTTAATAAATAGTCTGTATTTTAATAAATAGAATATTATAGAACATGTAAGAGCATTTATGTAATTTACTCTTCCCTGTAAATCAGGAAGCATTTCTGAAAAAGTAATTCCGATTGTCTCCATTATTCTTTGTTATGAGTGAATTCCTTTATGAAAATAATTACAATACATTCTTAAAATTGATGTATATAATTTTAAATAAGAGGGGAATCTTAAAATTGTTATAAAGGAACAATAAATTAAAATGCCTATCTTGAACAAATTATATAATGTAATATATTATGAAACCACATATAATTATCTCTATATATTATTAATTATTAATTACTTATAATTAATACATAATATATTATTATATTGTATATTAATTATATTATTATTAATTACTTTTACGAATAATCATTCATACACAAGAAAGATACAAATTAGCTTAACCTGAACAATCTTTGAAATTATTACGTATGTAAGCATAATATAATTTAAAATATTTTAACGATAAGAATATATGATGTTATTTTTCCAATGAGATACTAATGAAACAGTTTCTTTTTTAATTTTTTATACAGTTATAATAAAATATTTGACAATTTAGTTATTAATTTAAAGATTTCCAAGCATATTATTACATTTTACTAATCATGTTAATTCTGCATTTCCAAAAAAATTAATTTTATTAAATATTACGTTAAATGTCAAATAAATTTCATTTTTAATTTTTATATTTTTAATTGCATTCGTTTTGCCAGAAAAAAATGTCTGTCAAACAAACAATATTTTCTTAACTTTTGGGACAAAATAGAAATTTCATTTTTCTTTTAAAATTTTTTGTACGATTCTATAATGACAATTTTAAAAATGCGTCTACCTAAAAATATGTTAATCAATTAATATTTGTCTTTTTTAGAGGAAATAAATACCGTAAAATTGTGGCGTTATTACAAAAAATCCTGGAATTGATTTTTTGCAATTTCAGAATTTTAAATTATTTTTTTAAATGCTGAAAACTTTTTGGAAACTCATCCTATGAACATTAAACCCATTTTTAATGAAAACAGTCCAAATATGTTTTTTCTTTTTAATTTTAAGAATTAAATACGATAATTATACGATTTATGAGTTTAAATATCCTCTCATTCAGCAAATTTTAAACAACGATACATCTTACGAAACAGACATTCTTCACCTATTTAGTTTTTTATGTAGTTGTTCCTAACTGCATTTCTAGAAAATCAAAATAGATTTTTTCGATTATATATTGCTAAGGTAATCATGATTTTGGTCTAAATAATTTCTGTCAATAAACGCATATAAAAATAAGGTATGTTTTGCAATTCAAAATTAGGTTTCTACAATACTTATTGTTAATATATGTCTGATAAATAGCAGAACAATAATCGTCTCAAATAAGAAATTAATCTAATAATAAATATCCCAATCAATTATTTTTCCTCCATTCATGAAAGAGAAACTAGTAAGTCTTCTTTAATGCGTAAATTTAAAATAGCTTTTAATTCAAAAATTTATTTAAGTTTCTGATAAAAATACATAAAATTAAATTGCTTTATTTATTAATCTAGGATTTGTATAAATTAAAAAATAAAATAACCTTGATATTGATACTTTCAAAGATTAATTGATAAAATTATTTAGAAATTAAACAAAGAAGTGAATTCGATTTTTTTTATAGTTAATACAAAACAACAAATTAATGTAAAAATATTTCAAGTTATAAGCTTCTTAAGGAGTTTCAGTATTAAAAGCAATACTTTTTTAAATATATAAACTTTAAAAAAACTAGATTTTAAATCCATTTTAATGTACACAGTATTATTTGCGGAGAATATTTAAAAAAAAAACATAATTATTTTTAAAGTCAATTTCAATCAGTTGAAAAAGTTCTTCAAAATCTTGTTTTTATAAAAAGTGTATTATATCGGATAAAGAGAAAAACAAATTCTAAGTAGAATCTTTCATGCATGAGCAACTCCGTAATTAAAAATTTTACGGAACAATAAAACCAACCGAGAGAAAATAATTGCTCTTTAAAAGTATAGATTAACATACAGTACTTTATCTTCACAATGAAAAAAAATATTTAAGAAAAAATTATATCTAGCCTGTTTTTAATAAATTTACAAATCCTAAAAGTATTCTAAAATTTATTAAAATGCATTTGAATTATGAATTAGTGAACAATGAATATCTATGATTTATTATTCATAAAGAAATTTTAATATTTATTTGTGTACCTAATTTCACTTATGTTTATAATGCATTGTATATATATATACATGTATATATATTAACTTCCTATTTTGTAATTTATTTCTTTTGATTAAATAATTTTCAAAGATTATTACACTATTAATTCTAAATTATACTTCCAAAATCTCCAATTGATGTGATTTTCTTAGTAATTAAAATCACCATATTAATTTATAATATATAAAAAATTTCGTTTTATGGATATAGGTATTATTTATGCATGATTGATATAAAAATTTAAAAAGATATTCAGTAAAAGTTTCTATACTTTCATTGTTATATTAAGTTTCAAACTAAGCTGAGTAAATAATCAATTTATATTCAAAGTAATGAAGCAAATTTTGATTAACAACGGTGACATTCTATAAAATTATATATTTACATTATTTCAACAATCCTTATATTATAAAAATTATGAATTAATATTTTGATTTTATGTGTTTAATCTTTAAATTCTGAAGAAATATTCTATAAGTCTTTAGTTTAAATTTCTTAAAAATATTTATAAATATACCACTTTTTTCTAATGATATATATAAATAAATATGTACAATATTTTTTTAAAAAAACGTGCATATTTTCAAAAAAAATGATGGTTATATTATTTTAAGGAAATTAAAATGAGTGTGGTCAATAGTTCTATCTTCTATATTAAATATTTTCCTAAGATTGCTGCATTCATAATAACTTACCAGTTGACGATTATGATCTACATAAAATTAAACGCTTATAAAAGGCTAAATTATGATGAGTAGCAGACGAATAGAAAAACATTTTATAACTTCTTTGATCCATGATATTTATAAAAACATGAATAGCACAGTAATTAACTTAATAGTGATTTGGGATCATTTGCTATTTAAAAACTGAACCTCAAAACATTATTTACATAAATTTGAAATGAAAGAACTATGAGGGTCAATTTATCCACTTTCAGTGGCTCGTTAGCCAATTATAAGCAGAATGAGATTTCTCAAGTATTCTTCAAAGTCTTTAAGCACTTCAACAGTTCAATGAATTAGCTCTTCTTTTTGTTTGTTTGTTTTAGATGAACTATATCTTTGAATCACTTTGAGCTAAAATTTGAGTCTTTTATCAAAATATATAATCAGTTATGGTTTAAAATTTTGACATATTCTTTAGGAATTACCTTACATACAAAGAATATTTTACCAATTATATCGCGACAAGATATTTCACACTCTAAATAGGATAAATAATATTTCACATCCAATAAGAAAAATAGAACTTCTCTACAGAAGTGAAGACTATCCCTTCTTCAAACGGGACAATTCTATTTGTCGTAACTATCGAATTGAAAATAGGCTTTTTCGCTAAGCTAAATTATGTTCTCATTAAATTCTTGTTCACCAATTGTACTGACACCATTCCATAGCAATGAGACTTAGCGGCTGGTTTAGATGAAAAGCTACAGATTATGAACAAAATCTAGTCCCACATTTTTTTCATTTGATTTTAACCTGTTATGCGAATGCATTTTTTTAATTTTATTTATTTCTTAACAATATATTTTGAAGCATTTTCATCATACTTTCTTGATAATTAAAAATCAAAATAAAGGCATCATACGAAACATTAAATTTCTCAAATTTTTAAATTATCATTTTAATTTTTGTAATATTTAAATCAATTATATTCAGTTTTTAATCAGCCAAAATACTTTTTGAAAATCATTCAAGCTATTATAGTTGCTATTATAAATGGTTTATTGGAATGGTATTCGGAAATCTGTATTTCGATATTTTTCTGAAACACAAAGAACAATAAGTATATACATATTTATAGGAAACCTCAAAGTGCTTTTCATTCAAAATCTTGTTTCAATTTATTCTTAGATTATGGATTTAAACTCAATAAGTGTCACCATATGTAAGCATTTTTTAGAATCGTAGTATAATTGAACAACATTTTATAGAAACTTATCCATAATTTATAAAATGCAGTCAAAAATTAAATTAAATGATATTGTTGGTATAATAAATAATAAACAAAATTGTGTTTTATATATAAATATTATGTATTTTTATTAAATAATTTCGACATGTTCAAATATTCAGAAGCAATTTCTCTCTGAGGAGTACTGATTTTATAAACTAAACTTACTGTAAGAACAGTTTCTGCATGAGTGATTCAATATAGTCACAAATTTTTTGAAGTCAATCGACGTAAAAATAGCTTAAGATTTTCTCTTAAAGTAATCAACTAAATAAAATAATAAAGAAAGGATTAAAAATTTAACATTTGGAAAGCAATATATTATTGAAAAAGTTAAATAATAAACAATTTATTTAAAGTATACATTTGAAATCCAAAATTTGAGATGCTGGTTGTTTTAAATATTTATAAATATTTGCATTAAAGAAAAGTACAACATCTAGCTTTTGCTAAACTATTTATTTATTGTCACAAAAAGAGTTTAACCACATTTAGTCTAAAATGCTTTATATTTTATATTAACCACTTTTGAAAGACAAGAAAAAAATGTTTCGTTTATAAATCTACAGTGCATATTCTTAGCTTAGATACTCAAAAGCGTTTACAATATTTACGTAATGTCCTGTGACATGACAAAGTGGAGAACTATCTTTGAAATATTAATAATACCAAACCTTACTAAAATGACTTTTTGAAAAATTTAATACACTCTTCGAAAGTAAATAAATTATACATTTATTCAATAAACATTGAAACATGAACTATAGATACCATGTGTAGCATTATGGAATATAATGAAACATACATAAAAAGAAAATAACACTTCACAATATTTTAAAGAAATAAATAAAAAACTCAATTAGTATTTCCTATTTTCTTAATTTCTTTTTTAAAAAAAATTCCAAAGAAATATATTTATTGTCACATCATTTTGTTAATTATAAATGAAGGACTATTATTTTGAATTAAATAACATCAATTAATTAGTGACTGTAAAATTTGACTATATAAAAATTGTTTTTCACATACACAGGAAGTATACATAAGTATAGTTTGACAATTTACACAGTTAGGGACTAATATTTTATCACGTTTTGAAACTCCGTAAAATAAAGATGATAATAATGATTTAATGACATCGTGATTTCACCATAATAGTTAAAATGATAGTGGATAATTTAAATTATTTCAATCTTATGAAGATAAAGTTAACTTTATCCTCAATTTAGAAAAAACGATCCAGAAAAATAAACTTTTATTATGCATTTTTAAAATTTTTTAAAACACTTGGAAAACAATTTTTGTTCAAACAGATTTATAATGTCAAAATAATACTAGTTATAAGGCTCATATTAAAATTTATTCTTTCTAAAAAATTTAGAAATAAGTGTGAGTTCCATAGAATATAAAATTAAGAATAGGAAAAGGATTTTCATTTTACAATAAATATTTGTTTTTATATTTATTATTCTTGACATTATTATTCTTGATCTTATTCTTGACATTCCGAAACAAATATTACTAAAATTATTTCAAAATCAAAAATAATGAATCAAAGAAATTAAATAAAATTTACATTTTAATAATATTTGGAATGTTACATATATTAAGGAACTTTGGATTTTAAATATAAAGTCGTTTCAATTTGATGGTTACGTGAGTTTACGAATAACTTTTTTAATAAGTTTTTTAAGAATATATATTATGCGAGATTCTTAATAAGGTATATTTTTAATGAAACTTTTCATGATTAAAATAGCCTTAATTAAGAAATTTGCGGAATAAAAAAGCTTTGAAAAAATAATTACCTTTCAAAAAATTTTTTAAGCAAAAACTGCTTTAATGCAGTTTATAGTCATAAAAATACTCATAATTTTATATAGGACTTGAAATTTTATTAACATTGTTTCAAAATAAATAATTAAATATCTGATTACTATAAAACTACTTTATAAAATTTAAAATAAATTTGTGAACAAAAAGTTCAAATGGGTATCATTACTTCTTATAGAGTAAAATTAGAAGGATATTGCAGAAACTGTAAATATATAAATTGCAAATGGAAATTACTTTGATATTGTTATGATAATATAAAACTGAAAATTTACTTTTTTGATTGATAGTTATTTTGAAATGTTGTTACTTTTAAAATATTGAGAATTAATGAAATTTCGAATATTCAAAAATAATGCAATCATTTAAACAAGAAATACAAATGATAAGCATTTTAATAAAAAAAACTTTTTGATTGAGATTTATACTTCTTTCTTAAGATGGGATTTCATTAAAACATTCAAAATAACAAAGAATAATTTCAAGATTTGTAATCATAGATTAAATGAATTTCTTGCCTATAATAATAATGATGTTAAATATCAGTCGAATCTTCCTAATGTTGGATGAAATCTTTTTCTGTGCTTTAAAATTTTTGTTCCGGTAATCATGCATAGGCTTATATGCTTAAATAAATTGCAATTTTCCTGATTTCCTATTTACATTATTGTTATTTTACCATAACCTCAAATAAAAGAAAAGAATATAATTTTTTTCAATCGTAATACTTCTGAAGGAAATTGATAAATACGCTTTAAAAGTTTTTATTTTTATTTTGTAGACATTATTATAATCATAAAGAAATATATAAATATTATCTTGTAAATTTATTTAAAATCATGTTCATAATGTAAACTCTTATTAGATTGAAAATACGTAGCAATTACATGTAAAAAATTATGTTACTAAAGTTGAAAATATTTCAAGAACCATTTAACATAAAACTTATTCTTATGAAATTTTAAAAAATAGGAAAGTAAATATTAGTTATGAAGAAAAAGAATAAAATTTACGTGAATTTTTAAGCAAAAAATTGTAATTAGTGTTAATTGAAACATTTTAAATCTTAAACCTAGTAATTTAGAACCCGTTTAGTTGACAGCCTAATGGCTAAAGTCATCTTTATATTCGTCACGTAAGTTGCCTTCAAGGGGGATTTTGCATGAATAGTGGGCCATATTCATTAGTTGCAAGAAATAAAACTAGTAAAAACTATGAGTCCCTATCCCGACAGATATGCATGCTTATACCATAAATGTAGCTTCCATCTCCCTTTTTTTAACAGTAACTGTGATTGAACCGAGGCCAATTCTCTCTAAAAAGTGGTTTTCGACAGATAGAACATGGTGAGCCATTAATCCATTCTTTAACTTTGTATCCACATAATTGGCACCCTAACGGCTTACAGCTGGTTTTTAAGTCATTTTAGTGTCCACCCCGTTAGGTAGTGGGCCGTATTGATATGTGGCAAGAAAGGAAACATGAGAAGCTCTCAAACAGTCACACCGACAGAAATGCTTGTAGAAAGCAGAAAAGCAAGTTCCATCTCATGTTGTTAAACAGCAGTTTGAATCGAAACTGGCACCTTCCGCTCGCAAATATCGTGTTCTACCTTTTAGCGATGATGAGCCCAACTACTTTATTTTGATATCATTCAATTGACAACTTAACCAGCATCTCATATTGTTCAACATTAGTTGGAATCAGAACAGGAAATTTTTCTACTCTGAAATGCATTGTCCTAACGCTAGGTGACAGCGGACTAAAACATTGCAATTTAACCAATTAAATGAATGTAAGTATCATTTGGAAATAATTCTTTGATTTTAAGATTAAATAAAAATTTCTAGACATTTAGTTTTACACAATGTAGTGAATTTTGAAAAGTGCAATGTCATTTATTACAAGGGGAAAAATAGAAAATTTGATTATTTACATACATACTACTCACATATTATTATGTACGTTTTTGTTGATACATATTTTTATACAGCAGCCTAGTATTAGTACAACTGAATGCTTTGGCAAAGTTTATAGCAGTATAGCATTAATACAACTGAATGTTCAATATTTTTGTTTTCATTTACAGTGAAAATAGAAATGTTGAAGAATCAAAATTTCTGTTTTTACTTAGAGTGAAAACAAAAATGTTGTAACCTCAAACAATGAATCGAAGGAAAGAGTTCAAATTAGGAATAAATATGATTGTAAGTAAGCATCAATAGTTGTTCATTCGAACGGAAAGATTTTTTAGCAAAGAAAATTTAAATTAAATTATCATTTGTTCATTCAAACACTAAATATTTGATGCTAGAGAACTCTCGTATATGTAATGAGGATCAATCAACAGATACGTAACGATATTAAAAGGCTCAGAAGATTTTGATCATAACTCATGTATACAAACCATAGACGAGACCGTCAGTTAAATCGTAATAGTATTTGTTTTTTATAGCCATGCTATGGCCAGTACGTCCTATACGACTTTACGAATGCAAGGAAGGATATGTAATAGGATTAGATTTACCATAATTTTACATTCTGGAAATGGAAAGCTGTCATAGCAAATGACCAATCGATATACATTATATGGCACTCGAATAGAAACGACTAATTTTGTCATTAGTTAGTGAGCGCAATCTACTGAAGTATATTCTAAAGAGCTTGATGGTATTATTACTATGGGCAATTTCTCTTGGATTGAGCTTCTTTCATTAGTTTTATTTGGTAGGTGGATAATTTTTGGTGTGTATGAAGACATTTTGTTTATCTGCACAAAGGTAGAAATTTTGAACTGATAATTTTCTTTATCAAAATTCCACCTATGCTTAGATTTCATGCTCTTTCTTCATGGCTTAAAAATAATCCAGCAGAAGTGCTTTCCTGATAAGGGTAAGTTTTAGAATTCTCTATTACTCTATAGAATTTTTTGGCATTACTTGGAGTGCTGGTTGCTTACTACGCCCACTCGTTTAAAAACCAAATGACTAAATATAAACTGTTGACAGCTTTGCAAAAACAACGAAGAATAATTATGCAAACTGTTAACCAATATCCAATAAGTAGCTAAGCTAATGGTAAATGTTATTCTTTTATTTCTGTATTGGATTCGACAGTCAAGATACCTCTGCTAAAACTGCTTAAACTTATCTCAAAATCAAAAATAATGTACCTCCATCTAATACAGTCTCTTATTTTGTTTATGAAGTCAGACAAGCTCATTAGGGAGCAATGTTTTAGAAATAAGGATATCCAGCAAAAGCAAGGTCATAAGGGCAAGAGCATTGAAAAAGTACCATCGTTTGTATTTATTTTTTATGCTGTCTAGGAAACCAATGATGTTAATAACAGCTTTTTGCTTCATTCTAGATGTTGATGAAATAAAAGCTATTTTTAATCTGATACCAAAGGTGTCATTTCTGCTCCTTCAACTGATTTATATCATTTCTTCATCTTGTAAAGACAACTCTACCTTTGTAGTATTTCATACAAGAGTTGCAGTTTTAAATCTAAGGGGAAAAAAGTCCCCATCCAGCGTTACCTGAATTACTGGGAGAGACTAAATACTCTAGCGGGCTTCTTACGAAGCTGTCCGTTGAAAAAATGAAAGGTTGATAGGCTATTTACTTACACCTGCTAATGAGCATGGTAGCAGCTCAAGTTTCAGGAAAAATATTGTAAGTAAAACAAAAGTCAAGATTTTTAAATTCTTATAATTGATATTGTCAAACATCCAGTTACTCATATGTCTTTCAAACCTAAAGTACCAAATGACTGCTGGCGTTTAGCTTCTCAGTATACATAAGTGTCTGTATGTTAAAATTTCCCTCTTTCTCATGTTAAGTAAATAGCTAAACAACTAAGTTAAGATTATTTTCCATGCATTTAAGTAAATAAGTTATTGTTACTTTAAAAATTTCGTGCTACATAATTAGCTTTTTTTTTATTTTACAGATAAATGATAAATTTTGCATACAGAATTTTAACAATGCATTAAGTAAATATGTTTACTAAAGTTAAAAACATTTGAAAAAGATAAGTACACACACAAATCATGTATTTTTAGTAAAACGAGAAACAGCACCATTCAAAATATTTTGAACACACTTATAATTTAGAAAATGTAAATTAAATTATTTTTTCATGCTTATTGACTTATTATAATTTGTTTTATTAAATTTTAAAAATACTTGATGACAAATTACATCGGAAATTTTTTATAAGTAGTTACCAAATTATAAATTTATTAATATACAATATTTTATTGAATTATTTCTGGGCAAAACATGACAAAGCTCAATGCATGTTTTTCGTTATAAAAATGCATTTGTTGTAACAAAAAATAAAAACACTTTGTTAAGAAGGTTAAGAAAAATACTAATTTATTAATAATTTTATAATTCTTTGCATTTTTTGATAAAATAATAAGCCTTGTGATTTGTGATTCAGTAAAATTTTTAAGTTATTTTACAAGATGTTTTCTCCATTTTAAAATATTATTATAATAATTGAAATTCCATTCTAAAATTCTATGTCTCTAATACTTAATTAATCTCCCTGTTAAAAATATCTGAACTGATAACATTCTATAATCCGACTATTGATACAATATAATTGCAATATTTTAATAAGATACCAACAACGTGTGAGATTTCTCTGAATAAGAGTTACTTAGAAAAACAAAGCTCATATGAATCATAATACTGAACTAAATAATTAAAAAGCAAATTTAAATAATGTGTTCAAAATATATTTGAAATAACCCGATGCTTCGAAGAAGATTTAATCTCCGTAGATTCTTTTTTTAAATTATCATTTTCCATAAGGATTAAACGTTGTATTTTAGATTTTGAAAAACAAAACACTATACTAAACTGCATATAATTGGGAAAACTGTCTACAGTTTTTTCAGTTTCCCTTAGTTTGTTAATCTTATATGACTAAATAATATATTTACTGAAAAATTCATTTCATTATCAAATTATTTTTAATGCATGAAATGTTATCATACGAATTAATAAATATATTTATACTTACGTAATATTTAGAGACTTTTTAAATAGTATCGATAAAGTTAATTGAATCACTTAATCAATATTATTTAATCGGGTATTTAACCAAATATTTTACAATTTCGAACTTATCTCATTTGCCTTTCATGTTTTTAAAAAGTATATATTTTAGATTTATAATTACTGACAGTTATGTACTCATATATCATTTACTTTAGTTATAAATCAAATACAAATTCCAAACAAATTTTATTAAAAGTTTAAAGTATTTAAATTGACAACAATGGACAAGATTTCAAAGTATTCTAAATTTTTAAGATATAATAAACTTTTAAATTTGAAAAAATACTTTTATTTTGCTAATAATAGTTTTTATTCAATTCTTGATAATATCACAACTACAGAAATATACCTGTCATAATTCAACAATTCAGAAAATAAATAATACTGTAAAACCCAATTTAATTGATAGTCTGTTTTATCCTATATATTGTCATTTGAATATGTACCCATTTTCGTTGCTTAATTTACAACATTATCAGAAATATTGTTAGATGATATTGACCAAGAAATATTCTTAGAAAAAAGTACTTAAAATAAAAAACATTGCTTTTAAGTATTCTAAGTAGACTAAATATAATAAGATTTTGAAAATTTCTGATGCATAGCTAAGTGCTTATTAAATTTAGATCAGAAGTTACAAAATTTTTTATTATTTTGAAACAATTTTTTATATGGACAATTTTAAATATCAATGAAATGTATCTTTTTCTCAGAAATATTTTGCTGAATTTTTAAACAAATAATAAGCAAATAAAAATTTGTAATTTTGAAAATTTTTTCAAATTTAAAACCTACATTTTACTCAAAGTTATTTTGATGTTGCATTTCATTTTTTATCGTTATTGTTTAAATGTTTTGCTTCATAATTTATATCAGAACAATATTAAATTTTATACTGACTTTTAGACTTTAAAAATCTTTTTATATTTTTTCATGTCATAGTTATAAGGATTGTTGGAAATGTAAAATGATAAATTAAAAATAGTCATATTTGAACTTTAAGTATAATTTATAATATAGAAAATAATTATAAGAAATAAAATTATTTGGTATAAAATATTTAATGCATTAGCTCAAAATTTCAGTACGTTACTGGCTTATAATCCTAATTTTTAAGGACTACCTAAAAATTAACATACCTTTTCAAAATATTGATTACATAACATTGAATGTAATGGAATCATATATTCAATTTAACAATTAATTACATAACATAAAATACTAAATGAAAGAAGTAATATTTTTCAATTTTTCACGATCAACAATTTATATTTTAATACCGATTTAATTTTCCTTTCATGATTATCTATTTTTTGTACATAAATAACTTTTTTTAATGTAATTAAGTATTCAGATTAAATTATTATTTATGTATTAGAACCATTAATCTGTTCCCGTTTGAAGCCTATACTTTGAAAATTTGTTACGTAAGTAATTCAAAGTTGCCTTGAGAATTTAAGCAATAATTCTGTTATTTCATCAAGTTGAATACAGCCAGTAAAACTCATTTTTGCTACTTAAATAACTCCGAGAGTTTGTGCTTCACTTCCATGTTCATCTGGAAAAGTCAACCTTTCAAGAACTTTCATATTGGAGAAAATATGTGAAGACTGCATGCGAAGACTGAGACGTATGTATCAAAATATTTCCTACTTTAGTGTAACTTATTTATTATTATAATTACGATACAGAATATACAATAACATGAAGCTAAATCCCTCAATTTCACAATTTCCGCAAATTTTCACCTTAATTGAATGATGAAATCTCCGCAACATTATTCATCAGAGATAAAGACTTTGGTTTCATGAAGTCAAAAAACAATTAACCTTAGTAATCATAGAACAGAATAAGTATCAGTTTTTTTATCTGACTAGATCTTGAACATTTTTGAGGTGACAATCAACTTACGTGGATATCAACAATGTGTATAATGAACACGTTCATTACAACATTGAAGCACATCGTGTGCTTTAAGTAAACAACAAGATTTGACATTTGTACCAAAGAAGAGTTTTAAGCACTAAGTTAAACCATTAATGAAATTATTCACAATAAATATGCAAAACTAATAAGTAAATAACTGTAGTCTTTTTTCCACAAATATTTTATTGCAAAGTAAACTTCCCGAAAATGCCTATATCAAAAATATTGGACGATATATTGCAATATTTTAAGGAATTGATTTTTTATGTCTATTGGCAGTTTAATACTAGCACTAATTTCTGATGTCATTATAAACACACAATTATCTCTTGAAAGAAAAATTATTTCTTTTTTTGCTTACATCCATTATTTTGAATGATGAATTGAGAAATCAGGAAGATTCTTTCCTGATTTCTCAATTCATGATGTTTCAATTCATATTTTTCATTTATTTTATTAGATATTTTGGATCATATTCTTATCTTCTTTAGAATACATCACGATAAAATTTGAATCCCTTAATAATAATGTCAATCAATAATGTAATGTTGACATTATGTTTGAAACATTAGATACATTGATCTATCGTACAAAATCAATTACATCTTGAAATAAAGGACATTGATTTTTGCATTTTATTAAGAAATGAATCCAAGGCTCACTTTGGTTACAGGAATAGATTTTTGAAATGGACTACGTTTTGAAAACAGGGATATTTATTCTATATGCTAACTATTATAATTGCAATGCGACTTCATTTTTATAAGAATATTGTGATTATTATCTACATTCAACCAGAATATTATAGTTATCAAATTTGTTTCAGGTAATAATATTTTATAATCTCAAAAACCGTATACCTGACACAAACTAAATTAAAAGTTGTTGAGATTCAGGTTAAGTGGTATAGAGGGTATTGTAGAACAAATAAATTTAAGACTTTGCTTCCCATTTAAAACGCAATTTAAAATTTGCAAAATTATTAATGAAATGCTTACATTAAACACTAAATTTTAAAAGTAAGAAAACTTTCTGTCAAAAGTCTAAAAATTAAATCACAAGATGTAATTATTTAAATTCTTCTTCTGTATTGTGTGCGTGTGCGTGCGTGCGAGCACTTCCGTATTTTATTACTATGCACTTAACATTTCAGAGTTCATTTACCAATATCATACTTATAAAGGAGGAGTACATCATTTCTTTTTTTTATTCTGTTCAAAATTTATTTAACAATTTAAACTAAATATTACGTTAAAATATATATTAAATGGATTTTAGGAATTTTTAAAATATTATATTGGCAAACTATCTTTATATCTAGATAAAAATTTATCAGCTTTTATTTACATTTAGTTATAAATTTGTTATATAAATTTGAATCTTTCTTTTCAATACTGAAATAAAAGGATAGAAATTAATAACATGGAAGTTTTCTGTTTAGATATTGTTATAGATATGTATGTCAAGATTAGCATCACTGTATTAGTTGACAAAATTAGCACACATAATGGACAGAACACTTGCATTTTAATCAGTTATTATGATATTTCTCTATCCACTAAATTATTTTTCTCATGAATATTTAGCCTTATTATTTTCTAATTAAACGTGTTATCCCTTTAATTACTTTGTTGTAAAGTGAAAAGTGAAATTAAGCTCTAGATTGGAATGAACTGAAAGCATAAAAGTAGTCACGTGATGCAATGCTTGATAGAACAACTGTTGCCACGAAACAAATTCTTGAAGTGTGGTATGAGAGGCAGAATGTAATTGATCAGCTCTCGTGTGTAACTTTACTGGGATTTAATAGAAGAAAAATATCGGAAAATGTTGTAAACTTACATAGAACAAAATTATCGATAAGTTTTAGAAATGGTCACTTTCTTAAAGAAGAAAAAAGTAAAGAAAAATAGGTTCTTGTTTTTATTATTATTATTGTTATTATTATTATTATTATATATTTGCATTTGTAGTACTTAAATGAAAACTACGTGATACAAATACTAATACAAACATCTTTATTAAATGCTTATTTTAGAAAAAGTTCATTTATTTTCTTATTTCTAAAGTCAGTTTTCTTTCTTTTAATCCTTTGAATTTCATGTTTATTACTTTTTCCTTGAAATTTATGGATAATAAATTTCTTATAATTTTCCAGAAGTTAAAAAATTCAGCTTTCTTTCAAAGAATAATTCTAAATATAAATAGATATTAAATTTTTTCAATTTTCTTTCCGTAAATTTTTTGTGATAAACAGATTTTAAAATTCTTCAAAAGTTAACTCTTACTTTAAACTAGTCTCTTGAATAACGTAACACAACACTACGAAGGACATGAAACACAAGAATCAACTATATTTGAATACTTTAAACAGTATGCATAATTGCAAATGATTTAAAAATGCAGATCTGTATAGGTATGAGGAGGTTGATGAAATCGGTGATTTCTTTAGTAAATAATGTCTGCAACAATGAATTCATTTTTAATGAATATGTAATCATTTAAATATGCTCTTAGAGGTTAGTGATTGATTATCTCTTTCTTCTCCTCTCACCCACAATTGATCGTGAACAGTTGAGTGCAGTACACTAAGTTAGCTCTTCAAGGGGTAAGTGGGTGTATTCAACAATCATTGGATCTGGCAAAAGTAGAAAACAATGTTATTCAGTGTACTGTAAGAAATACATTGCATTTTACGTATCAGTGCACTTTGTTTAAATCTCAGATATGTATATTTAAATATTCTTTGCACGAGTAATGGTTACTAAGAAAGAGAAAAATTATATCTAATACCAAACCAAACTTTTATTCTAGCTACGAATAAATTTTAACCAACTCAGTAAAATGGAGTATTAAACAATGTCTATATGTCTATAATTTTGTCTCAATACCAAACCATTGTTAAAGAATTTACCTTGAATATATGCAGTATGTTAAATGTAATTTTAGCAAAGACATTACCCATTTTTTCCTGATTAGTACATTTCTTCCTCTGATTGCTTCTTCATTTTTCCCTAAATCTTTAGATACATAATAACATTTTTCTTTTCTATGAAATATTTTTACACTTAAAATATAACACTGACATAGCTTTACGTTCATATGCATGATAAATATACCATGCTTCATTAAAGCAAAATATAGGAATTATTAAATATTTAAATCTGTGCATTTCAAAATCAACGAATCAAAAATAATTAGCTTAAGTAATATTTAATTTACTTCATTTTGATAAATTTTGTCACACAAAGCTTTATTAGTTCATACAGAATGTGTTTTAAATATACCTTAAATCAGTTACTGAAGATTTTTTATTTTTCCAGTCTAATGAGAAGAGAATGACTATTCAGCTATAAATGACAATCAATACATTCATATTCCTGCTACAATAATTGTCCATGGTTTAAAATTGTCCTACTTTTAAAGTAAATCATATTTTATTTACAGGAACATGCAAATAATTTCAGAAAAATTTCCAGGTAAGAAAAAAAGTATGCTTATAATGATGCAAATTTTTATCAAACGAAACACTTATATTTAAGTAATTTTTATTTTATATGAATTTGTATTAAAAATTAATAAGATATTTTAAATTCTTACAAGATTATACTTATTAATACCAATTGTTTTAATAAATTAATTAGGTTAAAAATATCTCTGAAATTTGTTTTGTCAATTCGAGGAGTTAGATCAACAGTCTTAATTTTTGACTGTTCAATAAACAATTGCATCTGTAAATTATAGTTTTTATCCTTATCTTGTCAATAATTCTTCATTTTAGCATTTATTTTTAATGGAAGATAATTTTGTACTAACATCAATGGTTCAGAGTTTTTCCCTAACATCAATGTAGTTCCCTAAAATATGTTTTTACATCTACACTAGTTAAGAAAAAACTTTATCTCAAGGCAATAAGAAGTACATTTCAGTGGATCGATTATACTTTCAGAAAATGCCCGATAAATATATATAGTAGAAAAGAGCATGAGAAAGACTGCAAATCATTTGTCTTTTAGAAAAGACAACTGAAGCTTATGTTTTCCGATAAAACATAGTCACTCAAATATTTTAAAACATTATTTCTAAGGAATTTAGTATCCTAGTTTAGAAAATTTTCTCACAAAATTTCATATATTAGTTTGTTTTATTACATTAATAAAATTTTATTTATTAATATATTAATATACATTCATTTCAAGAAAATATCTTAAATATCATCAATACATTTTCTTTTTCTTATATAAAGCTTGTTTCTTTTTGAGTAAATGCAATAATCAAGTATAAATACTTTTTTAAATAGGATTTAAATTACCACTTCTGAATGATATTCTAAAGCAAGAATAATCACATGTTTGAAAAATTAATGTTATGTTATGAATATATTAAATAAATTATTAAAACTTTTATTTCAACTTATTAAAAATAATCAAATTGATAACAATATGTATATAATATATTTTTATATGCATTTATGTAGAATGAAAATAATGATGTTCTATGTGAATGCGAAATTTTGCATTTACCTGTATATAACTTTGCCGAAAATGCTTTTATTTTTCTTAAATTTATGTACTATTTTAATAGCAAGTATCCTGTTCTAATATTAGAAATGACAGTTTTAAAACATTGAATTAAAATTAGGATGTAGAAACATTGATTTTATGAAATTAGAGTAATAAATATTTTGATACCCTTAGTTATAAAAAAATATTTTTAATTCTGCAAAATTGTATAGTATATTTCATATATTTAAAAACTATTTACTTTTTGGAAATAAGTTTTGGATTATATTAATTTAGTACTACGTATTTATAAATAATTTTGTGAATAAATATTGAATTTATTAAAATACAATATTAAAAAAATAAAATAGATATTTTTTACATTACATTAAGTTAATTTAAATGTAATCTTAGCGGGGCATAATAGAATATAAAATTAACAACAGTGCTTAAAATGATCTTAATAACAGCCTTAAATAATAATCGAATATAAATAAATAAGTTTATGATTTTGCACAATAATATTCTGACCTGTGAATTGTGACTTATTCAGATTATTTATATTAGTTTATAATATTACTGACAAAAAATCAATTTAATTAAACTCGCAAATTTTCTATCCTAGTTCTATTTTTGAAATCTCTTATTTAAGAATGTCTCCAATATACCAAAAAGCACTCAATGCATGAGTAGTATATTGTATCTTTAAATATTCAAAAATAAAGTTCATGCAATAAAGATGAATATTTATTCTGGGTAATTCACACAAACAATTTATATTCATTAATTTTATTTTAAATAAGTTATTCCCAATTAAAGATCATGCAATGAAACTAAATCTTCATTGAGTAATTAAAAAGGTTTACATCAATGCTATATCTTTAAATTAAACGTCTATCTTGGTTTTCATAGCAATTTACATCCCTATAAAGTATAATTAGTTTTTAAATCACTAAAAAATTTGAGGTAAATTTATTTACTTATATTTCTGAAGTCCAAGCTGAAAAAACAACCGAGAATTTGTCAAATAAAATCTTGGAACTCACATGTTTCTGAACATTTTAAATACCTTCAGTATTATCTTCTCTGAAAGAAAGAAAATCTTACTTTAGTAATTTTTTAGTATATGTGGATAGTATGTTTAAAATTTGTTTGTTTGTTTAGCGTATGCGTAATACATATTTAAGTGAACAATTCTTAAAAAACAGAATTTTAACTTATTTATACATGTAATTTTTAAAAAAAATTTTTTTTCGTTTGAATAAAAGTAATTTTGAACACAAAATTTTAAAAGTTTTAAACAAACTTTGAAACAATTAGTAAAAGATTAAAACTTCAAAACAATCTATAAAAGATTATTCCCTAAAGCAGCAATGAAAAATCTATGTAAATTGTTCCTTAAGATGGAGTAAAAATTTAATCTGTAATTCACATGATTTTATACAATGAATTATTAAATTTATTTATAAATATCTGAATCTCATTTTACAATATATATTTATTGCTTTATTTCTAAGCATATGTCAATACGTCTAGCACATTCTCAGATTTAACCTAAACGAATTTATTATAGCAATGCAATATTTATGAATTAAATTCCCATCTATAAGATTATTGCACACCAATTGACAGGAAATAATTTTTTAAGTATTAATTTTACTGTATACTAATTAATAAAATAGAAAGCTTAGCTACAGATATTTAAATTTGAACATTTTTAAGATCATTATTTATGGAAAGATTATTTATTGAATGAAGCTCCGAAATTCATTGCTCGACAGAAACAGTTGTCTGTACAATCCCTTATTAATAACACTAAATTAACTTCAATAATCACGTTCATTGTTTTAAACATTCAAAGCATGAAGTTCACCTAGCAAATTCTTGAATATCTTCAAGAAAACTTTAAGTCAGTAATGTGGAAGCAAAGTTTCCTCTTTATGTTAGAAAAGGATCTGTTGGATTTGAAGATGATAGATGAGACCGGTGTAAGGAGACAGAGGTATAAAAGATGTCATGTTATCAATCAATTTGCCATATATGTCCCATCAAAACCAGTGGCATTATATCTACGCAGGCGAACTTTGACAGTTAGACAGAAATAATGATAGTTTCAAATACAGTGAGATTGTTTGCCTAAAATGTCATCAGGATGGATAAATTTCATATGTCACACCTAAAGCTTTCTATTATTCCTTCACATGCTGAAAAAACTCTTGAGTATATTCCTGACATTCCGGAAAACTTCATGAAAATATTAGTATTTTGTTTTTAAATAATGCGTCACTTGACAAAAGAAAAAGAAGGAAAATATCCATGTTTCTTAAAATAAGTCCTCTACGCTACAATTTAGCTTAATAAATTGAAAAAAGTTAAAAAAATTTTAGGTTACTGCATTACAAAAAAATTAATATTCTGATGTAAAATTAAGAGTTACAAAATAATTTTTTTCAAATTTTTGATAAAAATGATTTTTATAAATAAAAAATGTGAGTAATAACTGATTCCTGCTTATAAAAGTCTACAAACTCTTGCGTAAGATCATGATATTTGTCATAATATACAGACAGGTATTTTTATCATTAAAATGTTTATTACTTTTTTTATATAAAACAATGAAAATATTTTTTCTTCTTCTTTCATTTAGTCTTTTCTTTTAATAAAGGGAATTTGAGTTGACACAATTATATTAATGTAGCAATCATAAAATGTACTAAAATAAAATATTAAAGAGAAAAATGTGATATAGAAAACCAACTTCGATGTTAATTTATTATATGATCAACTAGAAACAAATAAATGTGCATTCATTTACCTCTTTTATAGTTATATTCATTAATTTTGCTTGTAATTTGTCTCATTAAATATTCTGTTTTATATCAAAAGGAATATATTTTACATAAAATAAAAACTTTCTTCGGAAATTAAAAAAAGTAATAATTTTAAGCAATTTGTACTAAGAATATTGAAATTTACATTTCTAGTTCAAATAATTAAATTGATACTTAAATAAATTTAATATGATATTACAACAATATCATATTAAATTGCATTTGATTAACTCCTTCTTTAAGAAAGTATAGTTCATAAGTTTATCAGACATTATCGTTTGTCCAAATTTTAATAATTTTGTTATGAATTCAATTTCGCGCAAACATACATATTAAAGACTATTGAAATATATTTAATTATGATGCTGTTTAATTTACTGTATAAATTTCGCATTGCTAAAAAAATGTGTCATAAAATAAAAAATATTATTTTTAAGATATGCATTGTACCCTCATAATACATGCTTTATAAATTTTTCATGAATTATTTTAGTTTATTACTAAATTAATATTTCTTTGGTGTTAGTTGATAAGTAAATAATAATAAACATTTAGATTTATTAAAAATAATGTTATGAGAAAATTATGTTTACGTGCTTTTTTGTTTGATGCGAAAATAATTTTTATCTTAAGAAACATAATGATTTAATTTTTAAATTCGTCTATTATCATTATTTTACTAGCTATGTAGCAACAAATAATGGTTTACATTGTAAATAAATTTCTAGTTATTCGGAATACTAATATATAATTTAGAATCAAAAGAAAACAAATTTTACATTAAACTATAACATGTTATCAAATTTGTTAAACAGCAACTCTGTTCTTCTTTAAAAAACCCAAATATTTTGCTTAAGAAACTCAAATAGATTTGATTTATTATAAAAATTAATTAAATTGTTAATTAATTAGTCAATATTAAATCTTAGTTAATCTGTTTTTGTATCACCATCATTTTTAACTTTCAGCTTTTATCTAAAACTAATTTTTCAGATTAATGTAGTATGATCAAAATTTTAAATGAAATTATCAATTAAAAACTTTGTTGGTTCCATACGTATGTTATGACAGAATAAATATTTATGTATCAGACAAATACTGTAGAATCTTATCCATTATACTCATAGTATAGGCCTCTAATATTGTCTGTTTCTAAATACTGCATGAAAATATTAATCGTTTTCAAGTCACAATGCTACTTTTTCTACACAAATTACATAATCATTTCGTTTTCTTTCATATATACCAATTTTAATGGTCAATAATATAGATTCTAATAATTTAATGAAATTTATATTATTTGAAGACATAAATTTTCTTAATACAAACTTAATTCTAAGGAATTGAAATTCCATTAAAATTTATCAGATATTTTCTTGTTTTATGAAAGAGCACTAATATATTGACGGTGTCCAATTTAATTTTTCTCACGAGTAAAAATTAAGAGTCCAAAAAACAACTTTTTTTCGTTTTTAAACAAAAATGCTTACCATAATTACCTCAATATGCTCATTTACACCAATAATACACAAAAATAACGTTTTGAACAATCGAATTACATCTTTAAGATTCTTTATGCATGATGTCAATATCAGTGTAGTAAATTTTATATTAGATCAAAACAATTTCCGTTCAAAAAACTAATTTAGTTAATTTCCATTCAAAAACCTTCTTCTATAAATCAAATTACGAACAGCATATGTTTTAGAAGCATAAATATTTTATTTTCTGTGTGAAGATGAAGACTTTAAACCCATTGATAAATGCATATTTAAATAAATATAAATGCCAAAGACATATATGTGTATTTTTTTACTTTTTATATTTCACAATAACCGTAGATAGCAGTAGTATTAATTAGTGATTAGCAGAAGTATTAATTATAGTACTTCTGCTAATCACTAATTAATACTACTGCTGATATATAGTATGTAGTCAGCATAAGAAAATTTTTTATAAAAATATCTAATTTGTCATACATATTAAATGATTTAAAATTACTTTAAGTCTATTTTATGATACATATCACGCTCAAAATAAACGGGAGACATTAAAATCCTCATATTATTTGAATTGTTTTAATAATACAAAATGTCTCAAGTATTTTTTTCTTAAAGCTTTAATTTTTAAGGTACCTAAAATTGCTGGAAATGTTCCCAATTTTTAACATATTTATTTTCTCTCATAACTATTAATTTTTTCAGTACTTAATTTTTTAAGATTAAAATAAATTTAAAGCAACTGTGATGTATATATATATATATATATATATATATATATATATATATATATATATATATATATATATATATATATATATATATATATATATATATATATATATATATATATATATATATATATATATATATATATATATATATATATATATATATATATATATATATATATATATATATATATATATATATATATATATATATATATATATATATATATATATATATATATATATATATATATATATATATATATATATATATATATATATATATATATATATATGTAATGTCCTCAAGTCATAATATATTATATAAAATCACTATTTTTCTCTAATTAAATACTTTTTATAAAAAAAATTTCATTACTGTCAGTGGAATTTATTGTCATAATTTCATTAACAAATAATACGAAAATTTTTACTGTGGAAAATAGCAGAATGTAATTTATTTCAGAAGATAAATTATTTTCTTTTAAATCTTATAAAAACATTTTTCTTTTCTAAGAAAACTATCAATATCTCCATTGAAATAATTCTATGATAATAAAAAATTTCTTTTAGTGACATTTTTAGAATTGAAAGAAATATTGAAATGTAATTTTAGACACAACATTATTAAAATCAAATAAGTCAATACGATTTTATAAATTTTAATTTAGAATAAATTAAGCTCATCATTTCAATTTATGTTTTCATTTGTCAATATTTTCCAGTTGTAAATTTTGTGAAATAACTTTAACGAAATGTGTAATGATTTCACAAAAAAATGATATAAAAATAAATATGTAATTATAAAATGTATGAAATGTATAAAGAGTTAAAATTAGAAATAGCCTGTGATAAATTAAATATGTCAATGATTAATGTTTTAAAATTTCTTAATTGCAATTAAGTCTTGAAGTGTATTGAAAATATACAATCAGCACATTGACAAAATAATAAGTGGTGCTTACGGTATTAGTAAAAATCAGAAAAGGAAATGGGTAGTAATACAAATCTGAACACATTTAATCATGGTGTAATAAATGGGACATTTCCTTCAGAATTACTACAGATACTTGGAATTTTACATGCTTGTAAGTCAATATTTGCCTTGTGTACGTCGCTTCTAATAAAGTAATCCCTGCTGGGGCAACAATATGCAGATGGACGAACTTATCAAAAGAAAAATCA
The DNA here is from genome assembly GCA_037975125.1 of Latrodectus hesperus. Taxonomy (NCBI): domain Eukaryota; kingdom Metazoa; phylum Arthropoda; class Arachnida; order Araneae; family Theridiidae; genus Latrodectus; species Latrodectus hesperus. The sequence continues at coordinate 18,358 of JAJQOW010000331.1, read as the reverse complement.
CATTCCTTCAGCATATAAAACAGGCATAGTATAACAGATCACTCCAAATTTAATATCGAATTACTCTCCTATGAAATTACCTCGTTTAATTTTTCAAAAAATGTCACTAACATTAATTTCCAAGTACAAAGCAGAGATATTGAGAAATGTTGATTGCAATGAAGTTATTAGATTCAGTTTGAACTGTGACTTGTTTATCTGCTGTTACAATAACAGTAACAGTTTGAATAGATAAGTCAAGATAAAACAGATCATTGTAAGTGATTATTAAAAATAAATCTATGAAAATATGTACTTGTTAATTATTTAATCATTTTAAGGTATCTTATAAGTTAGTGTTTAAGTATTTGATGTTCAGAATAATATAATATTTTATTCGAAACAATATATTTCATTTTATTATTTCTATTAAAATATTTTTTCATCTTAAGTACGCATTGAAATCCAAATGAATCAATATGCAAATAAATAAATATTTGCATTGTTTTTATTATTGAAATCTATATATAAATGTTTGATTTCCTAAATAAAATACCCAGAGTCTTAAAATGTGGATACTAAAATACTCCAATATGAAAACAATTTCTAATTATTTTACATTATTGGATCCCTATATAAAAATTAATAAAAAATTGACAGTATTTAATTTGTTGAACTTTCATTTGAAAACGTAATTAAAAACTTATTTACTGATATTTAAAATTATTTTTAAGCTCAAAATTTGAATGTTTATAACATAAGTTTCCTTTTAAAATTATGTGATAATGTATTTTATTTTAATTTAAATATCGTTATATGTTAAAAATGTTTAATTTCACTTAATAACAAATACAATCAGAAACTTAAAAACAAATTACTTTCATTTATTGAATGTTGTCTCTAATCATATCATGGATAATTCCTGCAATTTTGAATAGAGATGAATTGTCTGAAAATTATGAAGTTTTCAGATTGTAATTTATTTTAAAATTAAAAAAAAGTAATTTAAAAATAAAATACTAATCCATCATTTATCGTTCAAAAATATTAAGAGATATATTCAATGAATAATTTACAAATACTTATAAAATATATTAACTAAGAATTTCAAGACAAGACGTCACTTATTTTATCAAGCAATACTTCAAGCTTAAAATATTATTCTTTAAAAATCATCCAGTCTAAATTCTATCAAACAGTTAAAATTCACGATGAATATTTATTTAAAAGAATTTAATTAAAATTACTCATTTTAAAAATATTAACATTTCTAAAATGAGGAATATTTATTTAAATAACAATAAATAGCTTAGATATTGTTTCAATGCCATCTTAGATAAGAACTTATTATACATTAATCCAATTCGAAAAATTGATTTTTGAATTAAAAGTTATCTGTGTTTTTCCTGACAAATATCATGGAGATCTAGAAGCAAACAATAATGTAAGTAACTTTACTATGGTGTAGAATAAATTTAGTGATACGACCTCGCAAAATATTCAGTTTTTTGGTGCATATAAATTGCATTAAATTGCCACATATTTTTGCTACACATGTTCTCCTACGCACACATTTTGAAAATATATAAGTAAAGTATAAGAAAGCAACTTTATCTTGTAATTTGTTACGCATTTTACATAATGATATTTATGCTTCATTAATTAAATTTATATTAATCGTGATAAATTTCTGATACACAATTAATCATTTAGTTAATTATAATGTAAATTCATATACATTTTACTTAAAATGATATTTAATTAATCAATTAACACATTTTTATATGTGTGAACATAAAAATAAATTTTATCTCTAAAGAAAGTAATTAAACTGTATAAACATAATGTGTCCTTTAACTTTCAAACTTTCATTTTCAAAGAGATTTGTAACTCTAGGTCTAAATCATTGTGTATGCATAAATATATTAATCACTGCTTAAATTTTTTACATATAAACAAATATCAATCAATAATTTACCAAAAAATAAATTATACATGCCACATTTTTCAATAAATTAATTGAAATCTAATTAGAGAAAAATATTAGTTGACCAAAAGTTTTGCTTTTTGAATTAAATAAAAAAATTTTATTTGATAAGTTAAACAGTTTTATATTAAAAAAGTGAAATATGTTACTTTTAAAAAATGGAAATAAGTTAAACATGTACTATTTCAGTTTATCTAAAAGTATTTTAAGTTAACATTATAAATCTATAAATATATGAAAATATGCAGAAAAAATGTAATGAAGTCATATAACATACTAGAAATATTTCAAAGAATTAAAATGAAATTTATGTTTAATGTCTTCCACATAAAATGAAGAAAGTAATTTTTAAGAAAATTGAACAAGCTTAAGAACCTATGTGTGAGGTAGCATTTGCGAAATAGTGCTTTAACTAAAAGAGCATCGGTATAAATGACATGTAATTTTCAAACTATGTAAAAAATATTGATTAATATCCATTAATTTTGGTATAAACAAAATCGAATACTTCTAGATATAAAAATGATTGATTACTTTTATAATTAATTTTCATTCTTAAGATGTATTTTTCTCAATTTAGTCAAATTTTATGAAAAAAATATTATTTAAAAAAGAGTAAAAAAAGAGCATTAGGGAAAACATTAGCGTATTCAAATATTAGAAAATGGATGATAAATCTTATTTCTTAAATTTTTTGTTTCAATTATAAAAAATGGTCTTTTAAAAACTATGTTCCAAAAAAGTAATTTAATATTTATTTTCCTATACATTTAAATATAAATCAATAATCTTACAAATTAATTTTATTGCTGCATATCGTTATATAATTACACAATTAACATTAAAAATGTGTATTCAAATTACTTAATCCTTAATTAAAAAATTTAAATCCACATATGTGCACTATTGTTATGACCAAATATCAATGAATAACTAGTGTTGTTGAAATTATAAAAAATGGACATTTTGAATTTAGAAAACATTAAAACAATCAAACATACACATTCTATCATTCTCAAAATGTTTAAATATTAATTATAAACTCTTATTTATCACAATTTTTCTGCAAATGAATATCATTATTAGGCATTCTAATGATATGTGAATTTTGAAATTGATTTAGGAATCATTTTGTGAAAAAATAGCTATAAATTTTCTCACTTGCCTTTCAGACTTGCTTCCAACATTCCAAACATTTTAACAATCCTAACCAAAACTATAAAAAAAATATTATCCGGCATGAAATATTTCTGCGTATTATGCTTCAGAACATCAGAATCTATTTTGAAATTATCAAAAACTTGGTTAACTTTACCATTTTTATATTAAATTTGTCGTCAAAGATTAACATCATACTCTCGGAAATGCTGATTATATATATGATGCTATTTGCGTTAGTTGCACGATTATAAGATAAACTCTTTACAGAGAATAAATTTGCGAAAACTGGAAATAAATACATCAAACTTTAAAATTTTAGTCTGGAATAAGTTAAAAGTGTTTAAATTATTTTATTTTTTAGATATGTTATATACCTTAAAAGAAACAAGTTAAGAGTATTGTTTAAGCAATCTTATTCAATGCGTCGAAACATTTATTTAAATATCTTGACATTCCTTATGGATATAGTGCTGTAAGAATATGTTTCACTGCTCATTCTAAAACATCTTAAGATGTTTCTAAAAATTAGAACTGATAGAATAGTTTTAATTAATGTAAAATGTATCGACATAAATTATAGTAATATTTTAATTCCATATATTGTATATGTAATACATACAATAATAAAAAATAATTATTCAGAAATATAAACTAATCAAATTAAAAATAGCCTTAACTGAATCAGTTTAAATCTTTGACTAACAGCGCAAAATGGAAATCCATGTATTTGGTAGTTCTAAATATTCACATTGTAATTAAACTAATTGTATCAGATACAAACTTTGCATTCTCAATTTAATTAGTTACAAACTTTTTAACAAGTATACCTTATTAGAATTAAATTGTATGCACTTAGAATAAATTTACGTAACTAAAATATTTTACAAAATGAAGCAGAGCTCTAAATGAGTGATATAAAAACTGTTCACTCAGGACTATATTTTATATACTAACAAGTTTTCTAAGTTAAGCACATACTGATTTTCTAGTAAATAATATTGTAAATAAGAAATATATAGTTCGTCTAGAAGGAAAATATACTAACTATTTATTTCATTTTGTTTCCCAAACTAATAAAATGTATCTTATTTTGAACCAGTTACTCTTAGTTTACAATATCATATTATTTTTAAGCATTTAAATGCTTAGATAAGTTTTTTCTATTTATATAAATTAAGAAACAATTAAAAGAGAATAATTTTATTATTTAACGAAACAATTTTTTGGTTGTAAATTAAAATTTTAAAAGTAATTTATTATAGAAAACAAAAAAATTTTTTAAAGAAATCATATAAATGTAACTACAGCAAACAGTAATGTCTTACGATTACTTGTATTTGATAGAGTTTTGTCTTTGAAAAAACGGTAATAAAATAAAATAGAATTTATCTATAAATTAAAATGGATAAAATGATTATCAAAATTTTTATATGAAAATGAATTATGAATTTGAAAAAATTAGGAACTTTTGTAAATCTTGAGCAAAGATTTAAATATCTTTTAGTCCTATACATTGTAAAAAATTTAAAAATTTTACCTTTGTATAAAAATTATCACATTTATTCAACACTTTCAATTATATTCAAAAAGAATAAAACTTCCAAAACATTAAATAAAATTAATTGAACATTTTAACAAAAGAAACAAATACTTAGTCCATTACCCTCCGCATAAACATTTTTACCTACGAGCCATTTCCAAATTAAGCATTGAAATAACGTCATATTGATAAACTAATGTTGTAAGCATAAATGATTAAATATCTACCCAGTTTAATTTTAGGATATTAGTATATGTTATACTATACACATAAAATTAATTTATGAAGAAATGAAGCTTTATTTCTGTGTTTTAAATCATATATAAGTTTACACAGTAAAAGAGTGTATATTAATTTAAATGAACTTTTTATTAACGAAACAAATTTTATTATAACCACATTCTTATTGCCAAAATGATTTTTTTATATAAATAAGTAGATATATTATACTCTTAGGAGCCATAAAAGGAATTTTGTCCTCTAACTTACTTATTTTGTCCAAATGAAAACTAATTTCTATTAATATTCAATGCTAAGTGAAGAATTTATTTTACATCAAAATTAAACTTAGATATTTTAAAGAATAAAACTTCAAAAGTGAATTTTTGGAAAAACATTTAAACAAATATAAATAAAATACTTTGAATATTTTTTATTTCAAAAAATTAATATGCTGAATAAATGTTTTCAAAATTAATATAAAAAATAATGTGATCTATAATGTGATGAATAAAATCTATAGTGTGATTAAACTAATTAAAATAGCTAGAGGGTTATAAATTTAACAAAAATGTTCATTAATCAAATTACCAAAAAGAATAATCAAAATAGAGTTCAGCAAAAAACTTATAATTTGAAAAATACATATAAGCTTTAAAAGACACTTTTTACCAAGATGCTAAATCATAATTAAACTTCTAGGGTTAAAATTGAATTTTTTCCAAATTTTTAATAACTATTTACATTAAAATTTGAATTAATTATGTTAATTATAAAAATTAAGTTGAATAAAGGTACATAAATATTTACTTAAAATTTATAATGAAAAGAAACGGGACAAATTCTTTGCCTCTAAATTAATTAAAAAAATAAACATTCCTATAACAGCTTTTTTCTTCTTGTTATTAAATGCCATATTGTTATTCTTCGTGTCATTTAATTTATGTTATGCAAATATTCTTCATGTTTTTAAAAATAAACATGATCATTTATATTGCCGCAACGACACAAAATAAATAAAGCAAGATAAAATGTTAAATTATTTTAAAATTAAATTATAATGTTATCTACTTTTATGACACAGGTTAAAAAGGAGTACTACCAAAAAATAGTGTTTTTATTAAGAACAGAATATCATTTAAAAACGAAAGAAATATTTTCTACTGTTATTAAGTAGCAGAAAAGATTTCTTTTGGTATTAATTCAAAACAAGAGAATAAAAATTGTTTTAAGCAGTCACTTATAAAAATTTGGCAAACTATCGAATAAATAAGGATGATTGGTTACTTTGTAAGTATATATAGTCACCTGCAGGTAAAAAAGAAAGATATAAGACTTGAACTAAAAATATCCTAAGTCTTTTCAATTTAAAATGTTTGATCCTTAGAATAAAAATATTTCTATTTTTTGTCCTCATTCATTTTGGGAATGTTATATAAAAATTTGAAATTTTCTAGAAATGCTTATTAAAATATATTGTAATGACACAATTTTGCATATTATTCAGTTGTAAGTTGAAAAAAGTTAATTTCATTGGTTTTGTTTGGAATATAATAATTTATACGAGAAATTAACAGATAAACACCAGTTTTTTCTCTTCTAAGTATTGATGAACGTTTTAACTTTTCATATTTGTGTATATATTTTTAACAATCAATAGTACATTGAACTATCACTAACTACATATTAGTAATGACATTTTTCTCTGTATTTTACCCTATGAATTTCATGATATTATCAAAAACTTTAGAATGAAGGATCAACATATATTCAAACTTCAATTTCACTCTATTGTGACAAGTTTTTTAGTTAAAACATTTTTAAAATTACATTTACATACCAATTATATGAGCTTTATATATCAGAGAGCTATGCTGGCGGTAGCTTAATTACTGACAGGGTCTCCTTTGCCGGACAGGTCTTCGTTGGGTAGGAGCCAGAACAAAAAAGATACCTAGCAGAAGGAAAACTCCAATCCAAACCTCAGCTTCAGTTCTCCATATTAGGAACGGCTGGATTGCATTTTCCCCTGGACTATGAGGGTCTACTTCGTAAAGTTCTCCTAAAGGGGCAAGGAGCCCGGTTGGCTGTGTTGAAATTAAAAGCGTACGACTTCATGAATCTGATATATATATATATATATATATATATATATGTAGAGAGAGAGAGAGAGATAAATAGATAGATATGCATATCTTTGTTTTTTTTTTCAAATTTAAATGGTTTTTCAAACACATGCTTGGTTAATAATCTTCTAAAAATTAAACGCTTATAACTCTTTAATATACCATCATTGTCATCAAAAATGTAATGATATTATCAAAAAAATTTATTTCCTGAAAGGTTACGTCGATGTTAATATTGCGAAAAATATACTTTAGGGTAACCCTTGGTGAAAATTGGCAAATTTTTTCCGTGCTTTGTGCGTGATTGAAGGATATATATGACCCAAAGAACACGATAGACCAATCAGAAATAAACCAACATCGTTAACAATATGATAACAAATTGGGGAGAAACTGAAAGTTAAAGTATAGGCTATCCATAAATATTTTAAATGATCTTCTGCATACAATTATCATAACGTAGTGTAAATAAATTGTTGAGCTTTTTGTAAACAAGAACTTAGCAAGCACTGTCACAAAATAAAACGTAATGCAAAAATATTAGATTTGAAAACTCAGTGATTTTCATGCATGCGTCTTAATTAATTAGAAAAGTCATATCTTCACTCAATGGACATAGAATACGAACAAACTCGTTTAAATGCTTGACAAAATCTTATTATTATTTCTACGCAGTAAGAGTTTGTTTCTAAGTGTATTTATTTTGTTGTTCTTGTAAAAGACTAGGATTTATGTAAAAGTTGTATTGAATCATTACAGAATTTAGTAAGTATTCATTAAATTAAGAGTTTCAAAGAATATAAAATTAAGTTTTAATTAAAATTCTATGAAATCAAAAATGTATTCAAAATACTTATTTCAGATAATTCATAGACTTACTCCAACTCCGTGGCACGACAGCCCATGTAGGACATGTACTACAGTGCCCATAACAGTTTTCATGATCGAGGGCCCTGGGGTCCAAAGTATATGTCCCAGTTAGTAGTCAGCCTAACGCGCGACCCCCAGTGTATAGTTCCCAAGCATGCTTGGTACTCAGTTTATCGACCCATTGAAGGGATGAAAGGCTGAGGGGATCTTGCCCAGCCCGAGGATCGAATCTCAGGCCTGTGCTTTGGAAGTGTGAAATGCTGCTACTAAGCCACCGGGCTTCAGGCATAGGCTTATTGTCTTAAGTATAGTAAAAATAGGAAAATACTTACAAATAAATATAATAATTTATATTTAAATAAATATTTATAAATAAAATATTACTAGCAATTATGTTTACGTGTATTCAAACAACAATAACGAAATAAGTTCTTGAGATGTCATATTTGAAAACAGCAATGCCTGAGACTAACTAAAATAATATTTAAAAACTTTATTGATTCATCAGAAAATTTCATTTTTTATTTTATTACATATAATTCATACTTTTCTCTTTCAAAAGCATAAATTCCTGCATAAAGACTCGAAGTAAAGTTAACAGAGTGTGAAAGCAACGTTGCGTGTTTCCTTAATGTTCATATGAAGAGCTCTGTGCTCTGAAAATGATGGATTAAACGCATCCATGAAGCTTGGGGTGAAAGATGTCAGATCATCCATCAAGCTCCCGGCAAATCTAAGCTGAAACACTGTGATGTCACGTGAACAACCAAGACTGTAATTAAATGCAAAATTAATGATAATTTAGGATATATTAGCTTTAATGATCAAAAATACCAACTATGAAACATTGTTCGTTGAAACCAATTTATTATCAAATTATCTTCTTACTTAAATAATAATTAAAAAATAACGCAAAATAATTAATTTGTTGATTATATATATATATATATATATATATATATATATATATATATATATATATATATATATATATATATATATATATATATATATATATATATATATATATATATATATATATATATATATATATATATATATATATATATATATATAGAAAGAAAATTTTATGTTTGCAACAAAGATTATAATTTCTGTTTTCCAAAACTGTGAATTCATTCTTAAATTTGCATTGTAAATTTAAAAATATCATAAAAATTTTCTTAATTAAATTATTATATTGTATATTTAGAAATAATTATTAATTTTTTTGTTTATTTAAAGTATTTCTTGGATGAAAGTTGTCCCTATCTTTAAATTAAAAATTACATTTCTATGTTCAAAAATGTTAACCAGAAAAAAATCAAAATCCTCTAATTTTTAATTTTAATTTAAGGTTTTGATTAGCAGATTCATTTCAATAATCCTTGATATGTTTTCTTTGTAAAGAGTTTTATTTTTTCAAGACGTAGGGAAATCAAATAATTAAAAATACATTATACTCGTATATTTCCCTTTCCTTCTTAAAGATATTTTTCCAGTATCATAATTAGAAATCTTTCCTAGAAATGTTTTCTTTTAAAAAATCCTTACAAAAGAATAAGCATAATTGAAATAGGAGCTAAACACAGACTTAGTCACGAAGTAAGGTATAGTTTATTTCATCGACATGAGAGAACCATGTGGTTTTGTCGTCATCTGGGGTCCCATTTTTTTTATTTAGCATCAAATATTTCTTCCAGTCTGTAATCTTGATTCTAATTTACCTTCATAATGTTGACTTTTGGGATTTTTCTAATATTTTTATGGCAAGATATTTGAGCTGAGATTAAATTTATTACCTTTATTAGTTCGAGAATCATTTTATTGTCATTTATTCAATATTAACTCGAATTAGGATTTAACTAATATCTATTTAATTACATTTTCTTTTATAAAAATAATATTGATTCTGCAGAATTTTTGGATGAATAATCTCATCGAGTTGAACATTAAAAAGTTTTCCTAACCGAAAATTGTCTAAATAGCTAACTTCCAATTTCATGAAGTCATTTATAAATTTTACTTAAATAATATTCAATTGGATTTGCTTACTTCAAAAATATATTGCTTAACATCAAAGAACATTTTAACTACAATAAATTAAAAGTAATGCAAATAAATTTTTGTTCAAAATGAAAAGAAATTAAGTCAATGTTATAGAATTAATAATCAATGTTAGATTATTTACATGTTAGATCTTTTTAAGAATACTGTATTTAAAATTAATTTTTAATAAGTTTAAAGATTATCGCAATTATTTAAAGATTATTTTTAATTTTAGACTTTATATATTCAAATGTATCAAAATTTGATGCAATATTTAAATAAATATATGATAGTTTTACCTCAAAAGTTTAAATGATAGTTTTTTGCATTCTGTGTCAGATGAGATAAAGTCTTAAATTCAACAATTCAAAATCCATTATGGAGAGATTAGCACGTTCTATATTTTTTGAATAAATGAAAAATGTTTGGATTAAAAGAAGTTCTAAAATACCACCTGAATAACATTTAAACTTCTTGTTAATTTTCTATGCATTGGATCAATAAGCTGTTTTTCTGTCTTTAAAAATATTCCTCTCTGAAGGTCCTTTTGTTTTACATAATAGATATAATTCCTATTTATCATCCTAATTTTGGAACAAATTTCATAAACATTTTTTAATTCTTCCAACTGCATTCTTTCATCTCACAGAACTCTTTTACTGCTATTTATGGAGAAACAGATTTTATAATTACTTTGTAAATTTTGTTAAGAAACCCTCTTCTATTTTTTTAAATAATTCAAGAAACAGCACTCAATGGTTTTCGGGAAGTTCATTTTTACATCTAGGAAACATGTTTGACAATAATTTAAAAGAGCTCATGAAATAAGTTGGACATATTCCTCTAATTTACTACCTTTGCGATCTTTTTGTCACGAAGCTAAACGCATGTTTTTAGAACAAATAATTTCCCAAAGTCTACTAAACAAACTTATATTTGGCGCAAAAGTGACGTAAACAAAAGACAAAACTAAACCTGGCAATAAAACATCCGAAAAGCAACAAATATTCAAATTGGCAGCATTACAGGAAAAACTAGCAACACTATAATCAAAACAAAGGATACCAAATTTGGCGAGGAATTTCTTAGGGGAGGATATATCATACTTACACCGAGTTCATAAAGATAATATTTGTTTCTGGACGAAGATACTTTGACCTCGTCATCTAGCGGTTTGAACAAGTAATAAAAAAAATCTGTTACATTATAAGCAAGATTATTTGCTTCGATAGGAGTAACAACCTAACAGCTAAAACGGATATTGTTAGGAACTGATTACTGAATACTTTATAAAAAAATTTCCCAAATGATCAAGAAACGATGGAGAAAATTTCGTTCATCCAAAAAGATAAATAAACAACAAAATAATAACTTTCTAGTGAAATGAATGAGATCCTGAAAACCAGCAAATTTGTTACATCCTGCGTTTAAATATAATGATTTGAAAAACTATGCTTACTAGACATGGACTCAACGATAATACTGTGTGACATATTGCCAACATGTTTTTGCAACTTTCTGGTATAAAATTTTATTAGAAAATGTAAATTGTATTTTAAAATCTTCCGAAATTTTTTTATTCTGAATTATTTTGTTAGGTAAAATGCATTATAAAATGGAGCTCTTTATATTAATTGTTATAATGAAAACAAATTGCTCTGTTTAAAAGTCACAAATCATGACTTTCATTCAAAAATGAATTATAGTAATGAGAGTGATTTCATTATCAAAATTTTAAAAATAATACTAATTTAAGAATTATAATTGATAGTTTTAGTATTTGATTTTGGTGACTTTTGATTCCATTGACGTGCTTGCCTCTTTATCTTGCAAAAGAAAAGTATATTTTCTCACTGCTTTTACATTGAATTGTCTTTGTTATGTGATTTTTTTTTTATCTTTGAAAGATTCATCTATCAATTGATTGATGAACTATTAAAGAAAATTTATAACCATTAGATCTGCTTTTTTGTAGTTTTAACTAAGTCGAAACAGGAAAGGATATGATATTCTTCACCATGATAGTTTACACCCTACATATAAAACATGCTTTTGAAATTTTTATCATTAGAGATGATTCCCTTTAATCGATATGATATATAAAGGAATTTTAATTTTAAAATTAATTTTTATAAATCAACAGGCAAATGTTGATGATTGATTCTGAATATTTTAGAATAAAATTTGACGAAATAAACAAAGACATAAAAATAATTTCAAAATACAGGAAAATCTTTTCCATAACTATGATTTGATTAATTATTCATTCAAACCTTGCCATATTTTATTATATACTATCAAAAAATGAGAATTCCAAATTAATCTAAATTTAAAATTGAAAATTTTACTAGAAAAGTCAAATTTTTGAAGAAATCATTTTACGATCACTTTTTTATACGAGTTTAAATTCATCCTGTAACTACTTTATAAATTTCATTTTATGCAGCTAAAAAATATCCACACAAGACTATTATTTTACTGGTGAAATAAAAGCCATTGTTGTTCATTTACCAAATGAGATAGGAGTGATTTCGATTATAACTCATTACCACAAGTGTTCAAGTTTGTTTAATTTTATAAATGTAAGAAAGCAATTTATAATGAATTTAAGAAATGCATTATATTTAATATTTTAATTATTAGAAGTTAATTACTTAAAAATAGTAAACTTGAATGTAAAAATATTTATTCTTATTATACTTTCTTCCGACAACGTCAAATAGTTTTTGATCTTACATTATGTGAGGGAGATTTATTAAGATTTATATAGAAATGCAATTGTTTTTTTAGCATATATAAATAATTAACTCAAAAAAACTATTTTTCAACTAAGTAATATCGTTATGTATCTCCTAATTATTACAACAATCCTGGTCCAAATCGTTTGTAAAGCAAAGATCATGAAAACAGTGCAAACTTGCATAAAACTCACGTTTGATAACTGAATAATATAAATTAAAATATTTTTATATTAATTATACTTTTTTTCAAAAAAAAGAAAATTTCTCGTACAAATGGATGTAATATATCTTCATATTTAATATAAGGTTGTAAGAAAATTCTGAATAAATGTATGCAGAAACAGTTAAGCCAAAACAAGTGCGATATAAAATAGAAATTAAATTGTTAAGCTCGCCACTCACGATAGGATTTTTCCTATGGGTTTGTTGTACGCGAAAAAGTTGTAGTGTGCGTGGGGAAGTTGGACAGGCTCAAGAAAATTCAAACAAGCTCTGATTTTTCTTCCAACACAGGAAGTAAGCAATTGCTTCCCGTTGTCGCGTGTCTGTCTCACAGGGTTGCAAATTATTTCTTGGCAATATTTGGGAAAATTATTATTTGAAATTTCTCATTTACTGAAACTTAGATTCACGTTTTACAAAACGTCACGAACATTAGATCCCTTTTTTAAAAATGTCCATGAAGCAAATATTGCAGGAATTTATTGAAGTCTATAAAGATGAGCCTTTTTGTGGCAAATAATGAGTGACGATTACACAAATAAAATAAAAAGAAAGTTAGCTTATGAAATTTTATAATAAGCTTTATTAGAAAATAATATATTTCAGATTGCTTACAAATCTTCAAAATGAACATTTTAAAATTTTAATTTTCTATATTTTTAAATATGAATTAAGTTTAAACAATAATGTAAAGGTATTAGTTGAGATTATTCTGTTACTTTCTTTAAATATTCCTTATACAATTAAACAATAATAAAATTAGATAATTAAAAATAATAAATTGATTAATAATAACAAAAGAAAATTATTCACCTTTAAGCAAAATGGAAATTAAATGCACTTTCAGTTATGATTTACCGTTTGCTAAATGCTAATATATTTCCCTTTATTTAAAAATCATTTAAGAAAATATTATAAAATCTAAGAATACTTGGTTAATAGATAACAAATTAATAATTGATTTTATATCTACTAATAAATAATAATAATTAATACTCGATAGATAAACTTTTTGATGTACTAATGTGGCTCTTTAATTAATACCGCTTGTCAGAAAGTGCTAAGTTTCACTTAATGGTTCATGAGAACTTAAAGTTGAGCGCATGGATGTATCTTTTCTTATAATGAAAGGTATTACCTTATCCAACAACATTGCATAAAAATTTTTATTCATCCTCATGTAATTAAAGAAATCTTTATCTTCCGACTGTATTTCTGTAATCAAATTTAGGTGTGAAAGAATTTCACGCTGGAGCAAGCAATTCTTTGCCCATTTCTTTTTTTTATTGTTTGTTTTCTTTTCACCATCATCACAGTTCAAAGCAACAGCCAATAATATTTCTGTGCCTAATTTACTCACGTTACTTAACTTACTATGATAATATTTAATGGCAGACGATACAAGCAGACAAATGAATACAACAATAAAAAGTAAAAAGACACATAAATACGTCAAGTCATAAAAGTGACAGAATAACTCTTTTAAATGATTGAAATTTTTGGCGATTTTCAATTTCCATTTACAAGGCACACATTTTAAGCCAAAAACAATAAATGTTGAAAAATGGCACCCTTAAAAATAACTTCCCACTCCATATGTGCCTCCCCTATTGTGGTCAGCAGAATTTGAGGGAAAAACGGGGCCTAATTACTTTCTACCCCTTCAACAAATCCTGTGGCAGAGACAGAAGCATACCTGTCGTTAAGGGATTATACTCACACAAAAATATGTTATAATATAATTCAAACAACCTGAAACTTACCTAGATAGATGTCTTTGATTAACATCGCTTGTACTTTAACAATAATAATTCAGGAAACATATTTTAATTCCATTAATTGGTATATTGAATGCCAATATCTCTATATTTTAATTCCATTAATTGATATATAGAATACCAATATCTTCATATTTTAACTGAATAAAATTCTAGAATTATTAACATACAAGTGCAAATTGATCACTGTATGAATATAAAAATATTTTTAAAAAAAATCAAGTGAAAAATTACTTTATATACCAAAATAAATTTATCCTATTCTTTAAGCAATGATAATCAATTAAAATACCAAATAAAAATGTATCAATAAAGATACATTTTTATTAAGAATATAGTTTGATTAAAAGGAAAAACCTAGCGTAAAATTCATTCAAACAATCATACAAAATATTAAAATGAATTAATATTTAAGATATCCTGCATTTGATATTACAAAACTTATCTTTACAAAAATGAAGTTGAATTAATTGCAAACACCAAAACATAGAGAACAGTGGTGCATAATATATAGTTGTTAAACGATATAAAACCAATAACACATCGCTTAGTTACATAAATGTACTACTAAAGAAATCATAGAAAAATTTAATTCTCTAAGTTATTTAAAATTTAGCAAGTTTCATTGAGTATTATTGTAAAAATATATATAAGTTCTTTTCATTGAAATATATAAATTTTAACGCAATTTTCAGAACAAATTCTTAAAAATATTGAGTTGCTTAAATTCAAATAAACACGAAATTAAGAATACGTTAACTAATCTAAATTTTAATGAGTCACATTGACATCATGGTCAAAGGATTGCACTTTTTCGTTGGTTAATATTGTTAACAAATTTATAAAAATTAGAGAAATATATTAATCTCATAAATCATGCTTCATCTAATGTCTTTTTAGATATTAAAAATTCACATCCTTCGCAGGATAACTCAAGGAAAAGGAAATATTCAAAAGTTGTTTTGTTTTCGTGCCTACAAAGTGAAAATGTTTTCACTTCAAATATAATTAAATTACAAATATAATTAAATATTCTTCATTACTTCAAATATAATTAAATATTCAAATATAATTAAATGACTGTTTTAAAAATTTAGTCCTTAGCTAAAAAATAAAAAAATTAAAAATATTTCAACTTATATTTTTCTAAATAAATAAATGTTAAAAATAATTTTAAATGAATTTGAAAAATAAATTTCACTTTTAAAAAAATTTTTCCAATCCGAACATTTTGTTTATTTTAAAGCCAAAAAGTTTAAAAACTAAAAGATTTTTTCAAAATATTTAAACGAAATATTTGAATGCTTAATGAATAATATTGACATATTTATGTTAAAATAGTTAAATTAAATGACTATTCAATCTGCTTATATTGTTGCAAATATTTCTTTCTTAAAGTTTTATTTTTAATTAAAATTTAAAGTATTCTATTTTTAATAACACATATAAAATATTTTTAAGTATTAAACTTGCCGCATAATATAAAAAAGCATTTTATATATATGAAAAGTATCCCTATCTCTATTATAAAATATCTAATATCATAGTATTTTATTTATTTTAATTACATATTTTGTTTCGATTAAATTAATAAAATAAAATAACATTTGATATTCTGAAGAATTAAAGTGAAATATAAATTATTCCTCTTCTCGTCGATGTATTATAGAAAATCACTCTTACATTTAATAGGTGTATGGAATCACCAATTGAGCGAATAAAGAGATAGTTTACTTATAATCTTTTGACTTCTTTTACAATTGTTTGGGAAAAAACTTTTAATAACGGGAATACTTGTATAGTTTCTTGAAATATTTTGCATTACCAAATCTGCTATAAATATTTCTTTGGTTTTGTAAGCGTCTGACTTTTCCTTCTTAGAGTGGAATTTAAGTTATTTTAAGTTTGAAATTCAGATATGCTTCCAATATCTACAAATAAATTTGCTCAAATACAAAATTATCCTATATCAAGATCTCCAGTACAAAACAGATATAGAATATATAGATAAGATCTGCTATTCCATATTTAGAAAAGATTCCATATCAATATATAGAATGCATATGGGATCTCTATCCCCACATATAGAAGAAATATCCATATATAGAAGAGATCTGCTATTTTTAGTACTCTATGCCAAATAGTTTGCAATTTATTTTTTTGAAGATTCGCTAATCAAAAATGATTCAGGAAACTATTATTGAACTATAAACTACAATAATTAATTAATTGAGAGAGATAATTATTAACAAATGTTTAATTCTACTTATTTAGGTTCTAATGTATCACAAATAAATGTTAGCTAAATTTACTTTGTTGATAAGAAAAGGACAGGTTGTGAGAATATTTGATGATGTGAATGAATATTTTTAAAATTTTACTATTAATTTTAGATACCATTTATTAAATGTTTATAAGAAATAAAATACTTTATTTAAATGACAAAATAATATAAATTATTTATTATTAATTCACATTCAGTAAATACTCTATTTAAGAATGTTCGAAGTTTTTGATACCAATATTTAATGAATATTTATAAAAATAACGAGAAAAATAAAAGGCATTTATATCTTATTTACGAATAACTAAATTTTTAAAACTTGATTTATTTTATAAATTTTTTCTTAGAAAGTTTAGCGGTATATAAATGTATAATTTTTTATACGGTTAAATAGCACAAAATCATTATTTTCTCCACTGATTATAGCTTGAATTTTAGTTCATTAATTTTTATATGCAACAAAATTTTCACATTTATTATATTATTCTTTTTAAATAATTTAAATTCTTCTAAATCTTATAAAAAACTATTGTCAACATTGAAAATGTAACACCTAATGTATCAATAGTAACTTTTAAATTACTTTTTAAAAAAAGAGATTTTACAGACTTTTATTGTGGTTTAAATATATTATAGATTATTTATTTAAATATTTTATGCTTTACAGTACCAAATACAAAAGAATTAACAATATCTACTAAATTTTGACTTTTTATTATTTTACTATAGGACATATTTTTTTTAAGATTATAATTTTCAATACGATAAAACTAATTGGAAACATCAAAATTTCAGCCATTTTTGATCATTTATTTAATAAAATATTAATCATCATTAGATATTTGGAATTTACCTAAACATTGAA
Source organism: Latrodectus hesperus (assembly GCA_037975125.1). Lineage (NCBI taxonomy): Eukaryota > Metazoa > Arthropoda > Arachnida > Araneae > Theridiidae > Latrodectus > Latrodectus hesperus. Next base: position 537 of record JAJQOW010000331.1, on the reverse strand, counting down.
AATCAAGTCAAAACAGTAATTAAAATAATAAAACAATTGTAATCTTTATGATCTTTAAAATTTTACTCTTAACATATAACACCTTTTGAAAATATTAAGGAATGTTAATATAATGTACATAATTTAAAGTTGAAATTTTAGAAAAATATTTTTATTTTTTTCAAAGCTATTGCATTTTAGATTCTTGTATATTTATTTTCCAGAATAACTGTAAAAATATTTAATAGTATTTTTAATTTAAAACTTAACTCTTTTATTCTACTTATTTTTAAAGCAACAAAAAGTATTTATATTAAAATATAAAAGAATTTGTGTACTAAGTAAAAGAATTTGCATGAAACTTTTAGTTATCCTCTTATATAATATAGTAATGACATACAACATACTTTCAAATATGTTCCTAAAACATGTATTCAAATAAAAATTTAATTAATTCAAAATATACATTAACTTATTGTTATTAATGTTATATATTTATTATAAGCTATTTTCTCTATTTTACTGATAAAATATGATAATTTGAGTACTTAAACCAGC